>CAOJCR015787420.1:0-12536 GCA_948330485.1 Euphorbia neoarborescens
GTGTGGCTTGTGGAGGAGATCACCCAAGTCAGGAATGCCAGAAAAGTGAGTTTTATACACAGGAAGGTGAGAATGCAAATGCGTGGGAGGACAACAAAGGTATAATAATTCAAACTTCCATAATTTTAATTCTTATAATTCTCACAACTCGAATTATGGGAGAAGGTACAACCATCCTAATAGGTCTTATGCTAACAATGATAATGTGTTGAGACCCTCTTTCGAGTTCTATTCTGAGCACAGGAACCAAGGGTTAGTTAAGGCCCCCACATTGGAGTACAAACAGCCCCTACAACTACCAGCTCCACCACCAAAGCAGGAGGAATCTATCATGGCAATGCTGAAGGATATTTCAGCAAAGTTAACAGAGAATACCGCTCGGTTGGCGGATAATGAAGCTTTCAGTAGGGACCTGGGACATCAAGTGGCTCAGTTAAGCAGGGACAGGCAATCAAGGGCTTCTAGCACCCTTTCGAGCAATACCGAACAGAACCCTCAGAACTTATTGAGGGAGTCGGCTCAAGCCATCACATTGAGAAGCGACAAAGAGGTAAATCAACCGATTGGTGAAAATTCAGACAACTTTTGGCAGGTAAGTGTTGAATCGGGAGAGGTAAGCAACCCCAATTATGTTTCTAACTCTTATGTTTCCATTAATAACAATAAGAGTGCTCCTAATCAAGTGAAACCCTTTGTTCCTAAGCTTCCATACCCACAAAGGGTGAAGCGGGAGAAACTTGATCAGAAGTACTCTAAGTTTCTGGAAATCTTCAAGAAACTTGAATTTAATCTACCACTTGTAGGGCACCCCAGGAGATGCCAACATATGCTAAGTTTCTTAAAGAGATTCTCGCAAGTAAAAGGAAGTTTGGAGGAGATGAGGTGGTTGCTTTAACTGAGGAGTGTTCTGCAATTATTACCAATAAGCTACCACCCAAGATGAAAGATCAAGGGAGTTTCATGATCCCTTGTAGGATCGGGAATTTAGAAATTCAAAATGCTTTATGTGATATGGGTGCTAGTATTAACCTTATGCCATTGTCTCTTTTCAGGAAGCTGGAGTTAGGAAATCCAAAGTCGACAAACATGACACTCTAGCTGGCGGATCGGTCTATAGCACGACCGTAAGGAGTTGTAGAGGACGTTTTCGTGAAGGTGGATAATTTTATCTTTCCAATGGATTTTGTCGTACTGGATATGAAGGAAGATAGTTTGGTACCGATCCTTTTAGGTAGGCTATTTCTTTCAATCGGTAGGACTATCATAGATGTTCAGCAAGGTAATTTGGTCTTTTGGTTGTAAGACGAGGAGGTGGAATTCAATGTCTACAATTCCATGAAGTATCCTTCGGATGTCGGTAATTATAGTTTTGTTAATGTATTTTATCCTATTGATATGTGTGTTGAAGAATTTCGTAGGGACGCATCAGAACCCTCTTTGGAGAGCCTAGAAGAAGAGGTGCTTGAGGAAGAGGATGGCGAGAGTTTATTGGACTCGTCTCCTTCTGAAGAGTATACTTGGGTAAAGCACCAGTTCGAGAACTTAGATAGGGAGATCAAACCATCTCCAAAATCATCGTGAATTTAAATTATGTATATTTGAGTCCTCCATCAAGCTTACATGTTGTTATTTCTTCGTGTCTTACAGGTGAATAGGAAGCTAACTTGCTGCAGGTGCTTCGAAAGCACAAGGGGGCATTTAGACAGACTATCCATGATATCAAGGGAATCAGTCCAATTTCTGTACCCATTGGATTTTTCTGGAAGAGAAGGTGAAACCGTGTGCTCAGCCGCAGTGTCGCCTGAATCCGAATATGAAGGAAGTAGTAAGGGCAGAGGTAATCAAACTCCTTGATGCAGGTATAATTTTTGCAATTTTAGATAGTAAATGGGTTAGTCCAGTTCAGTGTATCCCTAAAAAGGGAGGGACAACGGTAGTGAGAAATGAGAACGGGGAATTGATTCCCACTAGAAAGGTCACGAGCTAGCAAGTGTGTATTGACTATAGAAAATTAAACAATGCCACCCGTAAGGACCACTTTCCACTACCATTTATTGATCAGATGTTGGAAAGGATGGCTGGGCATAAGTATTTCTGTACCCTTGATGGTCTGTTCGGTTATATGCAGATTCATGTGGACCCATTGGATCAAGATAAAACTACTTTCACTTGTCCATATGGAACCTTTGCGTATAGGTGGATGCCATTTGGGCTTTGTAACGCCCAAGCCACTTTCCAGTGATGTATGCTGGCCATATTCGATGACATGATAGAGGATTTCATGGAGGTTTTTATGGATGATATTTCAGTGTTAGGGCCGTCTTTTGATGCATTCCTGATTAACCTGGATCATATTTTGCAAAGATATGAGGATAGGAACTTGGCCCTTAGCTGGGAAAAGTGCCAATTTATGGTTCAGGAGTGTATAGTGTTAGGCCACAAAATATCAGGAAAGGGTATTGAGGTTGATCCGGCCAAGGTCGAGGTAATTGCAGAATTCCCTCCACCGATCTTGGTTAAGCATGTTAGGAGTTTCTTGGGACATGTAGGGTTCTATAGGTGTTTCATTAAGGATTTTTCTAAACTAGCTAGACCCATGACCCAATTACTCGTGAAAGAAGCTTCTTTTGATTTTGATTCTGATGTATGCATGCTTTTGAGCTATTAAAAAGGAAATTAATTGAAGCTCCTGTCATGGTCGATCCGGATTGGACCTTTCCCTTTGAATTAATGTGCGATGCTAGTGACTTTGCTGTAGGTGCTTGTTTAGGTCAGCGGGTGGATAAGATTTTTCGCTCGATTTATTATGCTAGTAGAACATTAAATGATGCACAAAAGAACTACTGTGTAATTGAGAAGGAATTACTAGCTGTGGTTTTTGCTTTTGATAAATTCAGGTCCTATGTTGTTTTGTCGAAAGTGATTGTTTTTACTAACCATTCTGCGCTTAAGTATTTGATGTCAAAGAAGGAAGTGAAACCAAGGATTATTAGGTGGATTCTACTTCTCCAGGAATTCGATATTAAGATCCGTGACAAGAAAGGAGTACAGAATGTAGTTACTGACCATCTGTCACGGCTACCAGATGTGGGATCTCGACCTGCAGATTCAGTGGCCATTCGAGAGACCTTCCCCAAAAAGCATCTATTGGCAGTTGTTTCTTTACCTTAGTATGTTGATATAGCAAACTACAAAGTCGGTAACATCTTACCCCCTAGTTTATCATTTCAACAAACACGTAAGTTCTTACACGATGTTAGGGATTACTTTTGGGATGACCCCTACTTGTTTATATGTTGTGCTGATAATGTAATTAGGAGGTGTATTCTTGATTATAAGGTCTGTTCTGTGATGCACATGTGTCATGCTAGAGAGGTTGGTGGTCATTTTGGTCCAGATAGAACTTATAATAAGATTTTATCATGCGGATTTTTCTGGCCCACTATGAAAAAGGATGTGGTTGATTTTGTTAAATCTTGTGATGCGTGTCAAAGAACAAGGAATATAGGTCGTAGGGGCAAAATGCTCCAACAGGGCATACTTGTCTCTGAGATTTTTGACGTGTGGGGGATAGACTTTATGGGACCTTTTCCTAAGTCAAATGGTAACCAATACATTCTTGTTACGGTTGACTATGTGTCTAAATGGGTAGAGGCTGTGGCTACATCTGTCAATGATTCAAAGGTAGTAGTCAAATTCATTAATAAAAATATTTTCACCAGATTTGGGACCCCGAGAGCTATTATTAGAAATGGGGGATCCCACTTCTATAACAGATAATTTGATAGCTTGCAGAAGAAATATGGTATCGTGCACTGGGTAGCCACTCTATACCACCCCCAGTCTAGCAGCCAAGTAGAGGTTTTGAATAGGGAGCCAAAACGCATCCTAAAGAAAACGGTCAGTACATCTGGAAATGATTGGAGTAGTAAGCTAAATGATGCTTTGTGGGCATATCGGACTGCATTTAAAACACCCATAAGCATGTCCCCGTATCGTTTAGTTTTTGGGAAGGCATGTCATCTCCTTGTTGAGCTCGAGCATCGAGCCTTTTGGGCTTTGAAATTTTAAAATTTTGATGTGTAGGTTACAGGAAAGCATAGGTTGTAACAACTAAACAAGCTTGATGAGCTGAGATTAAGTGCATATGAAAATGCGAAGCTATACAAGGAGAAAACGAAGCAGTCGCACGACAAGCATGTAGTGAAGAAACACTTCAGTAAGGGCGATCAGGTTCTACTGTATAATTCTAGCTGAAGTTGTTTCCCGGGAAACTGAGAAGTTGTTGAAGTGGACCCTTTGAAGTAGTTGTTGTGTACCCATCTGGAATGATGGAGATTCAAACTACAGATGGAATCCAGAAGGTGAACGACCACAGATTAAAGTTGTACGTGGGTGGAAAGATAAAGGCGGAGAAGCAAGTGTTGCTTCTGATCGATCCGTGAACGCGGGCGGATAACGTCAAGCTTGTTGACATTAACCCAGCATGTTTTGTATCCCTTTTTGCATTTGCACTTAGTTTTTTGTTGTTGGTTTGTGTCGGTTTGTTCTTGCTTTTGTTCGTATTCCTTTTAGCAGTATGTATGTTGTTTTTAGGGTCGGAACTTGAAATGAAGATGCAGATCGTGGGATGACGGGGATCTCATGTAATATACACATTCAGGAAAGTACTGTAACAAAATGATTCATTACACGACTGGAACACGAGGGATGTGTTCAAGTGGTATCACGTGTTTCTCTCAGGCTGAAAAAAATTGGTAACATTAAATGCCTGGAACACGTGGGACGTGTTCAACCAAAATCATGTGTTAGGCATTAGAAAAACACTGAGCATCTAACACAGGACAGATATGCGACACGTGTAATTTACAAAACATGTGTCCTGCATTTTTCAAAACCTCCGTTGAGAATAATTTAATTCCTTTTAAATGCCCCAAAATCGTCTCAATTGCTCTCTCACTCAAACTTCTCTCTAATTTCGATCCCTCCAACCTCTTTCTCTCTTTAGCAAGGTATGTTTTCTTTCTCCCTTTCTTTTCTTCATTCTTTGTTTTTAGGTTTTTCTTTTCTTTTGTTTTTCTTTTCCTTTCCTTGCTCTTATGTGTATTTTTGCTTTCATTTACTTCTTTTACCTTGATTGGGTGTGATTTTGCTTGATTTCCATTTTCTAGGGTTTTAGTCTAGTTTTACTTTCCTTGATTTTCTTCTAGTTTTTCTTTTCCTGTGGTTTATTTCATCAATGTTTTTAATCCTTGTCGAGTTCATTTTGATTCCAAGGTTGGTATTTTGGTTTTCGTTGTTGCTCTTCATTCATTCTTTTGCTGTTTTTTTTTCTCTTTATTGGTCTCTTTGCATTTTAGTCGTGCTTATCTTTGAGTTTTTGGTGGTGTATAGATGCCAAGGACGAAGAATGTCGCTCAATTCATCCCTACCAGTGGATAATCTTCAGGTCAAGCTACTGCAGGATACCCCATTGTTCCACACGGAGCACCACTAACAGGTCTCTCCCACCAGTTGCAGTGTATGTTTACATTAAAGAATCAACATGAAGGTACACGGTATCAACAGTGTTCTAAATTGAATTCTTTACCATATCGCCACTTTCCTAAGTGAGCCCTCACTATCCATGGGCTCGCCGATGTTTTTTATGGCCTTTGAGACAATTAGGTCAATATGATTTTTTTCGAGCGCCCAATCGCTCCTACCATGCATTGAATCTAGAGTATATTCCACTCTTTTTAGTTAGGAGGATCCATTATCGGGCAGACTCTCCATTAAGTGTAGATTGTTTGGAGTGGAGCATAAAATCCTGGCACCTTTACTCGGTACCATCATTGGTATCGAAGGAGGCGTGATAGCATGGCCTGAGGGGGATTCGCCCGAGGGATTCTGGGCTGAACATGGGTAGGGGCCATTGCGCTTTGCAAATTGCAAACCTACAGACATTAGGATTGGTCTTCTGTTTTTTTTCTATAAATATGTATGTCATACTTTTAGTGGAAAGATTGAGTCCAATAAAATTATTGAGCCTAAATTGTGTGTGCTGTGTCGTGTCCATCGGGGAATAAGGGTTAATATAGGTGCCTTTCTCTTTGAGGACTCTTTTATGCGGGGCGTAACAGCCGATTGTGTGGTTTAGTATTAGGCCATATTATAGCGCGTATTGCTATTTATTTTCACGGTCTAAATTGTCTTTCTACACTAACCCCTTTGGAGGGAAAAGATCTGTCCTCCACTACCCTTATTTTTGTTCTCAGGACTCCAGGGAGCTCTTCACGAGATAGGGGCAAACGTCCACGAGTGAGTATGGCATCCGGCGATGAAGCCAAGGAAAAAACCTACATGGAGACGGGGACCATGATTTAAATGATGATGACGATGAGGAGCCTGTCAGAGCTGCATCTCCCGCTCCAGTACCCATGCCAGACCTGTTTATGGCCCAAACGGGCGCTATGATGGAACAGATGGATGAGATGCATGTGACTCAGCTTGACTAGCGGAGGGACCAGCAACGGCAGATGATGAGGATAGAGACTCAAGCCGCTCAGGCCTCTCAGGAGCAGTGGGCGTGGCGACAGAGGATGGAGACTCAGGCTACGAAGGCAGCACAGGAGCAGAGTGAGAGATGGCAGCGATTGGAGACGAAGGTCGAGGACCTCACGCGCATGGTTTGAGGATGGCGTCAGCATGATCAGCTCGATAACTCTACTCACCACAAAGGGTTCTAGAGGTATTTCTTTCTCTCTCTCCCTCTTCGATTGCTCTATTCCCATTGCACTTTTGGTAGTAAGTGCAATTTAAGAGGGGGTGGGGGAAAGGCTTCTCCGTTCTCTTTTTCTTTTTCGTTGCTTATCTGTTTTATTTGTGCTTCTTAGTTGTTTTTGTGTTCTATTGCTTGGTTTTGGTATATACTATGTTTGTGTTTCTATTAGTTTCTAGTTTTAGTTCTTGTGTTGTTGTGTGGTTTGCTAGCATGGGAATGAAGTGGAATTTTGCTAAGTATATTGGGACTGTAGGGAACTACCCTTGAAGTTAGGCTTATGTGCTTGGAATTATAGTAATTAATCAGATTTTTTGGATTGTCTTATGCATGAATGGCCTGTTTGTGCGAGTGAGTTGGCTCCTGAACTTTATATCTCCGTTCTGATGGGAAATATGGATTGGCATGTAGTGGTTCAACATTCGAACCATGTTTTTAGGTTTTAAACTATGATAGAGAACTGGGACATCGGATGGATGACATAACCCACACCCTTACATATATATTTGCTTGAGTGACTATTAATTTGAGCCTAATAGGACCATTTCACATTGGTCTTCATTCCTTTCTGTAAGGCATTCACACATACCTGTACTAGATCATGGAACCTAACTCATTTCTTGCACTTGGCATTGATCGGACATAGTATGTGGACACTCTTAGGTGTGACCACACATGCACACACTCGTCACTTTCTTATACATTTTAACTGTTTTGAACCTAACATTAACTTGCCTTTAGATCACCCTTTTTGAGCTTGAAGCCTATCCTTTCATAACCACAATGTAAGGAGAAACGCCTTAAAGCTACAAGCCCAAAATCCCGTCACTTGACTATCCTTCACACCATCCTCTCTCTTTGTACCGAGTCTAGATTAGTCAACACATTCCACTCTTATTCTGGGTTATCCTTCACTTCAAAATGTAATTATACTCTCCATACTAAAAATATTTGTGTTTATTTATTTTAGCTAGGGTCAATATTCTTTTGCCCGATTTATCCTTGTTGGTTCATTTTGTTAATAAAAAGCTCGAGTTTAGTCTTTCTCAGAGTCGAGCTTTGTGTTCTTATTTTGGGGGTGGTATATCAAGCATGTTCTCACAAGTATATCTTATTCCAGTGTTATCACCTCTGTTATTCCCTTTATTTTCCAAACTCGGTTTTTCTCATTCTATATACCCGAGTTAGTGTGATATATATATATATATATATATATATATATATATAAGAGAGAGAGAGAGAGAACAAAGTAAATAAAAGAAAAGTTGAAAATTTATGGGGCTGTCTAGTGACAGCTTATCTTCAAACCCATTCTATTGACTAATTCTTCACCTTGGTGACTCGGACTAGAGAGTTGTATACCTATATCACTTTTTACACACCTTTACCCCTAGCCTCAAACATTACAAGCCGAATAGGTTCTCCAATTTTGTCCGCTTTACCAATGACTGTGTTAGGATTGTCATTTGTTCGTCATGTGATGTGCGGATGGTGTTTGCATGAGTGTTTTCTTTGAAACCACATGTCATGAGAGCATATTTGAGAAAAACTCGGTGAGGATAAAATATGGTTATATAGATCCAAAATGTCCCTTTTCGATTGTGCAGTTTAGACCTGAAAGTGCGAGTTTGTAAGAGTTGTTGTCTGTATGTTTTTTGGATGACTTTGATGACTCTGACGCACATTTGGGGGTTGGTGATTTGGTACTGTTAAACTCACGTTGAGTTTTCAGGTGAAAGTGTATATTATTCTCTGGATTTTTGGTTATTTGCTTGAGGACAAGCAAAGCCTTAAGAGGGGGGGGTAGTTGATAAGGTTAGATTTGACTTCATATTTTCTCTCTGTTCTGATATATTTTGTGAGATTTCTACTACATTTCCATGTCTAGCTGTCGTGTTTTGTATGTTTTTCTGTGTTTTGTGTTTTTACGTGTTGTGTTAGTTTTTAGTGCTTCGCTTGTTTTTATGCTCGTTTTGTGTGATGTTTATGTATTTTTAATTTCTTTGATGTGTTCACGTATGTGTTTGTTGTGCTTGTGAACAGGGCTTTAGTTGGGATTCCCGAAATCGGTACAAGGAGGTATGAAAATGAGAGAATGGGGAAATTTAGAAGATGAACATGTGATTTTCATGGAACACGTAGGGCATGTTTGGCACGTGTTTGGGATGAATTTTGCAGCTGAAGAAAAAGAAAGAGTAACACGTGTTTTTCATGAAACATGTGTCACGTGTTTGAGGCATGTTTTGGAGGAAACTTTGTGCTGAAAGAATGATGACTAACATGTGTTTTTGATTCAACATGAGTCACATGTTCTTCACGTGTTCTGGAGGAATTTTTGTGCGGATAAGTTGAAGGCTAACACGTGATTTTAATTGCACACGTGTCACGTGTTCTTCACGTGTTCGAGGGACCGATCACTTAAAAATCAGCTATTTATTTAGTTTTTATTTCCGGTTTAGGTCGGACTATATATAGAACTTTGCAATTAGGTTTTTTTTTCTTTTATCCAGATACTATATAACTTTCTCATCCCCTCTCCCGAGCTAGGGTTTAGCTTGACGAACTCGATTTCTATAACTTGACCATTATTTTGGGAGAATATTCTCCACCAATCATTATCCGATAGTAGGAGTCCGATTAGCGGTATTGTAAGGGTAGTTCTAAACTCTTTCTTTTACTGTAAGCTAGTTGTGAACCTCGAGTGAGATTGTGATTTGTGTTTCGCTATTAATCTTTTCATCTTTTCTCAATTTTAATTTCAATCGATTTATGGATGTTATTGTTTAATGTGAATGTTTTCGATTCCCGTACTTCGTAAAGGTTTAATCTGATAGGCTTTATATAAGTCTGGTCTTATCGGGATTGACAACCCAAAAATCGTAGGGAATTGACAAAACCACGACGTTACGGACCCTTAGTTTCTGAACCTGAAACTAGTTCTACCATTTACAAATGGAATAATAGGCTAGGCGCTAATAAACCTAGGTTTGCGGATTTGAACCCTTTTGCATGCGAAGCATTAGTATTTCGATTTGAGTTTATTGTTGATTTGAGCTCCGCCACATCACATTCCGAGACAGTTATCTGTTCTGGATCACTTAAGTTAGATTTAGTGTAGTATTAGCGTAGTTTAGTTTAAATTATCCAATTTTATATCCGCTCGAACAACTAGGATACCGAGTAGATTGGTGATTGTGGTATAAATCCTGTGGATTGATACGTAGACATTTCTAGTTTATTACTTGACATCAACGGGGTACATTGCCTCTGAAAGACACTCTTTTAAGTGTTACACTTGAGCGCCTCTTCCACAGGCTTCAACCGTCGACTGTCCTCCATTGCATGCATCGACACGTATAGCAAGTCACTCACACCCTGCACAGGTCCCACAATATGCACTCAAACATCCATCTAAATTCTGTTAAATTAGGAAAAGTTTACCATACCCGCATCATGCGGTGGAAGCCCCTCTGCAGCCTCTCTTCATCTCGATACCTCGGTTGAAATATCTCATCCTTAATAAGTAGCATCCTCCTCAATGTCTCAAACAGAAGCTTATCTACTTGATGAACGCACCGAGGAACGCCCTTTTCCTGTGCTATCGGCTCCTGACCCGATGCACCCTCTCCATTGACCAACGTAGTAGACGGAAGAACTTGAGATGCTTCTTGTACTGGTGGAGTCACTCTCACCTCTGCTCCTCCAACTGGTAGGGCAGTTCCCAGCTCGAGCCCTCCTGGAGGGCTCCGAGGAACCTCATCCACCATCACCGGGGAGGCCATCGTGGCAGTCTCACTCGCCTTGTCCTGCAAGCATCACCAGTAAGGTCTATTCCTTAGACCCGTCTATACGATGACATAAAAAAAACTCTCCTCACACTTACCTCACTCAGATGAATCCTTTTAACAAACGATCTAGCCTCAGTTATACTATCTCAACCCTCTCTATTTAAGACAGTGCTTGGCCCTCTCATAGGAACAGGTGCCCCCACTGGCTTTGAAGGCTGCTTGTTGCTTTCCTCTTGATCCTTCTCCTTCCTCGGCCCCCTGGCCATTTGCAAAGACTGTGGCTATCGCGGAGCAGCATTATCTAGAATTAGATCGAGCGTTGAGTCACCTGGAATGTGCAAAACCAGTCATTCACTCAGGTAAGTATCAATATACACTGTAAAGAGGTCCCATCACCATGGCTACCCTACCTTTCCCCATTTCTTCTTCATTATCCAAGGAGATATTGATCGCCTGGGGACAGATTCCAGTAACTTTCACAAATGTACACCTCCTCTGAGCTAACTTCTTCCTTAATCGCAGAAACCTTCTCTGGAAAGGGCGATGGCAAGCGGAGAGAAAACAAGGCTTAACAATACTAGAATACTTACCTAAGTTACGGAACAATCTGTCTGACATACGACCCTCTGTCGAAGCTCTCCAAAAAACTAAAAAGTAATTTGAAAATAAAATGCCCCCTTTTTTATAGGCATTCGAATAAGGAAGACCTAATGACACAATTCAAAAATTCCCAACAGGTAAGGGACAAATGTCGAAAGACCGTTGGATGCCCCCTTTCCCATCATCACACATGACGATGCACACTCCCCTCTCCCTAAAAAACTGCAATCAATGACACAATAGTGAACATGTGGAATCCTCTTCTTGGCCCTCTCTCTCGAGGCAGTCCTTAAATATCCTCCTCAGAGACCGTGGAAGTCTGCTCATTAAGGCATGCATTTAATGCTCCGATCTCCCTTCTCAAAGAACTCAGTACCTTCATGTAACCCCAACCACGGTTTGACCATCTATGGGAGGGGAGTGCTCAAGTCTCCTGCCTTACCCAAGCAAAGACCACCCCGACCGCAAAGCCAACACATGTCGGTTGCACAGTGCCGTCTTTGTACCCATATCCCAAAAATCCTCAAGAATTTCCACACCTCTGGGGGAGACTCTTGATAACCCCCTAGCAGTCACGTGCCAGACATATGGTAAACATATGGCCGTAAGTGACCATCCTTAACAACGGCCCACCATCATAGTCAACCACCAGGCGACACAACAGCCATCCCTGAGACCCACTTAATGAGCCAGCAGGGAGAAAGAGAAAAAGGGGAGCCACCGTATTTAATACAGCAATTAATGCTATAAGGACAAGATACCTCCCGACAATACAGCAGGAGCAAAAGGAGGCCTCGACAGGTAGTTAGAAGCGGCCACCTGTTGGAATAACAAGTGAGAGGATCAGGGGGGTAACGCCCCCTACTACCCACTAACGAGGTGACACGTAGAAGCCAAGGGTCCTATATAATCAGCAAAGTAGCCAACAAGTAAGGCATCTGAATCATTATCCTCTTACCCTTATTTTAGTAGAAGAATATCCCTTTCTCTAAAATAAAACACTGACTTTGCAGTAGAATAATCCGGACAATCCGACTCTGATCACGCTTTCCCTACTTTACAGGTCAACAGAATATTCTCCAGACAAAGGGTTTCGATATCCCCCAGCTTACTCAAGTTATCATTTAGTAGGAATTAATCCTTCTTGAATACAATTTTGATCAACTCTAATATCAATTAAAGCTAGAATATTCATATATGAAAATCATCATTAATTATTAGATTTAATTTAACATACTACTTTTTATAATTAAATTTATTTATCGAATTAATATAGGCTTCTTCATTTTTATTTGTTTATAGAATTTCTATAATTTTACTCAAATTTATTTTAAAATTTTTTTCCTCTAAGACTTCTATTCTATTTTTCATGAGGGGTATATCATTAG
>CAOJCR015792385.1:0-14323 GCA_948330485.1 Euphorbia neoarborescens
CTCCAAATAAGCCCTTTAGCCAACATCCATCTAAAGAGATAAGCTGCCTACATCCTGCCTTGAATCCATTATTTAGGGCATTAAGACACACATACATTCTAGCAAACCTTCCTTCTTTCCACCTCCCTTTCACTGTGCTACCAGGATTCGATCTAACCAACTCAGCACAATACCTGTCACAAATATAAATAAATTATAAACAAGTTATGTAACCATAAAGCTATAGTAATACAATGTATACCTATAAACTTGGTCATACTGGCTTCTCTCATCCCCATACACAGTCCTTAATGCACGTTCCTTGGCTCTATAAGCAATCATTCTACATATAGTTAGCCCCTTACTTTTTCAAATGTCATCCTTGAGAGACGAAACCTTCCAGTTAGGATCACTTCTGAAGTTTTCCAAATACATGTTTGCAATCTTAACTGAAGTCAGATGGTGGTTCTTATGAACCTTGCTGCAAACATGGTTCAATTGAGCTCTCTTAATAACTATTGTATGGTTACTTTTATCCCCCATATACATTCTTGATGCATAAATCCTCCAATCACATGGTTGTTGATCCATTGACTTACCTAAACATGTATTTTTACAACACTCATCAAAATTAACAACAACACTATTATAAAAAAATAAGTGAAATAAAAATAACATTACCTTTACATCTAGCTTCGATCTTCTTCTTCTCATTCCTAGGAAAATGGATGTGAAATCTGTTTGTAATTCCATGATTCCGACATGCCTCTTTGAAATCAGCCCTGTTACTGAATACCATGCCTATTCTGAATTCAGGGTCTTGAATCCCTCTGCGAATCAAATTCTAGTAATCTTCTGTGTTCTACATCGTGTTCAGAATCTGATTCAGTGTACCGGGCATTCGAATCCCCATACTCAGATGAAGTATTACCTACTTCAAAATTCATTGTAGCATCAAATGTTTCACTAGGTGCCAAATTTGATCTAGTTGTTTGGTTACTACACCTTGCTGCCTCGATACCCTCAATCAAGTCCTCATCCCCCTTCTCCATAACAAAGTCTTCATCACTAAATACATGTTCATCTGCCATCTCTTCATTACAAATTTCTGTTTCATTGGTCTCATCTACAGGTGGCTCAGTATATGGAAGATCATCACCCACATTAAACAATCCTGACTCATCATCAAGTCTGCCCTCATTCAACACTCCTGTCTGATCATCAAGTGTGCCCCCATTCAACACTCATGTCTCATCATCAAGTGTGCCCTCATTTTACACTCCACCTATGTTATACTCAATCAGAAAAGGGCCCTCATTCACCTTTGCCTTCCCTTTACACTTCTTTATGTTAACACATGACTCCTTTTCTACTATCTCTTCTATGACTACACTACTAGATTGTGGATCAACATAATTACATGAATTTACAAAACTCTCAATGTCTTTTCTCTCCAGCCACTTTACATACAAATCAACACTTGGCACCCAACAAAAGCCATCCTACACACATCGCTATCACTACCTAAGTATGTTAGGTTTTCTAAGGCATATTCAACGTCATGAGGTTTCCAGAAATATTAATAACTCCCTTTGCATCCTAAACTCATAATTTCAGCATCAATTCTAACAAGTGATATCCTATCACATTCACAACCATACATGTAATGCACAAGTCCTTCAGAATAGCAATAAGTCCACATGAAGCCATCGTAATTAATATTTATGGTAAAATACATATCTGTAGAACCTATGTGAAATGCCAAATGAAGTCAATTATTTAATGCATTTTCTAGGATATGCAATCATTAAAAACATGTGCAAACAAAGACATTTATTCTAATAAATACAAAACCACCTATCTCATAAAGGCAATTATTTATTTCTTTAACTTATCAACAGAAAACTTATGCTTTTCATGCTTTTTTTTAATTCTGTAACTAATAAAGACAAAGACTTACTATCAGCCATTACTTTACTCCACTGGTCCACAAGCACACTTCTTTCAAAAAAATATGTGTTCCACTTCACCTACATTGAATGAATAAATATATTTATATATATACATGCAACAAAAAAAGAGAGCAGACATGGGAAATTTATCATTTCTTCTCTTCTAGGTTTCAAAATTTAGTTTTACTAATTTGTAGCCAAACGCAACTAAGCATTTCAGAGTTGGAAGAGAAAAGGGATTAAGCTTTTTTACTTACACTGATGAACGATGACGGTGCGTCAATGACCTTTCCTCAATGTTGTATCGTAGAAAAGGGATGAAGCTTTTTTCAAAGGTAATCGATGTAGAAGAACGATTAAAAGACTTTACAGTGTTGAACGACGATGGTGCATCAATATGACCAATCGATTGCTGGCGGGTTTAATTCTGAATAGCAGCTTTAGGGTTTTTCCACACGGAGCGGGTTTAATTCTTATTGATGTCGAGAGAGATGATCGAGAGAGAAGATCAAGAGAGCTAAAGATGAAGCAAGAGAGATGATCGAGAGAGATGAGGATGAAAGTTGGTGACTGAGTGTGATGAAAGGTTACCTGTGCAATCCACGTCTGTTCAGTTTAAAGGTATGGGTATTTTGGTCATTTTAGGTTAGGGTGATAGTTTGACCAGTATTGAAATGAGGGGAACTGGTAAAGAAAGGTCAAAAAACCACCGTGGGAAGTCATATATAAGTTGGTGTACCAATGGTATACAAATCAAAGTTTATGGACCAAAGTGGGAAAAAATGAAAGTTTGCGTACCATGGGTGAAATTTACCCCTAAAAATAGGAAAATGCATGCAATGTAATACGAAACAGCCACGAATGAGTCAAATAACACATCATCAGAAGCCCAACCATACCTAGAATATAAGGTCCAAATCGACCTTATCAATTACCCCCCACTTAAGACCTTGCTTATCCTCAAACAAATAATCAGAAACTCAGAACAGCAATATTCATTTTCACTTGAAAACCTAGCACTGATTTAACTATGACAATTTATCAATCCTCAAGCATGCATCACAGCTATCAAAGTCATATGAAATACATATAGACAACAACTCTTACCAAATACACACTTTCAAGTCTAAACTGCTCAAATGAAAAGGAACGTTTAGGATTTATATAACCGAATGTAAACCTCACAGGTAGTCACTCAAAATGCTCACATTGCTAGGTGAATCAAAGAAATCACACATAATCATGCATAACGTACATCACATGGTGAACTAATGGCAATCCTAGCACAGTCATTGATCAATGACAAAAATCAGAGAACCAATTGGGGTTGTAATGTGTGGAGGATAAAGGTTAGGTAGTCAAAAAGTCAATTTTCGGTCTACAACTATCTATCCTGAGTTGTTAAATTGAAGAATTAGTCAAAGATGTGGGTTTAAAATAATACATAACCAAACACCCCAAAGAATTTTCAACTTTTCATTTTTCATCATTTTTTTATGTTTTTATGTTTTTATTTTTTTTATTTTTTTAATTCTCAATAATAAAACATCAACTCGGATAAACAAATGAAGAAGTCCGAGTTTGTAAGACAAAAGGAAGTGATGATAGCGAATAACAAAGGGAATTGATTAAATTTGTAAGACCATACTTGACTCTTAGAGTGTTTAAGTTAAATTTCATAATTTATCTCCCAAAACAAAACACGAAGCTCGGATGAAAGAAAGAACAATTTTGAGCTTTTTACTTGAATCACAACATACCTATAAAAAGATAGCTCGGATGATAAGATAATGATTCCGAGCTATTTACAAATAAACATTTGTATTTTTGGCATAAGATGTAAGATCACATTTTTCAAGTGAAAGATAACCCAAAATAAGAATGAAGTTCATTGACTAATCTGGACTCGGAAAATAGAGGGAGGATGGTGAAGGTAAGTTAATAGTGAAAGGATTGGGCTTGTATCGGTAAGGAAAAAGCCTTGTAATGTGGCTATGAAAAACTCCGGTCTAAACTCAAAAGGGGTTTTCTAAGGATAATTAGTGTGGGTGTTAAAAGCTGTGTTTTAGGCATGCAAGTGTGTGCTGTACGGTTAGACCTATGGGTATCCACATACTTTACTCTAGCATAATCAAGTGCAAAACAAATGCTAGGTTCCATGATCTAGTACACATATGCATGATTAACTCACGAAAAAGATGACCGATGTGAAGTGGTCGTTTAAAGCTCAAAGTGTTCGATCCCTCAAGCAAATTCATATGTATAGGGTTGCAGTTATTTGATCCAACCATTGTTCCTAGCCATTATCACATTTCACAACTTAAAAACATGCTCCAAATGGTGAACCACTACATGCAATTTCACATTTCCAATCAAAAATATGATACAAAACTCAAGGATTGACTCATTAGCAAAAATAGACTATTCATGCATACTGAGACCTATAAATTCCCTTATATTCACTCCGAATTCAAGCACAAAAGTCTGGTTTCGGGAGTAGCTAAGTACTATTGAGAGTTTAACAATAGCATTATTCAACCAGCATCATGGCATTTTTACAAACACATACGAAACAAAAATCACAGAAAACTAAACACAACCTATCATGCAAAAATAGAAAATAAAATAGAAACAAACTCAGAGCGAATGCAATGCTACCCCCCACTTAGATTGCACTTAATCCAAAAAGTTCACTGGGAGAAATTACAAAATAAGGGTAGGGGGTTAGAAAGAAAAATTCACCTAACTAGCATGCAATCACAACTCATCAAAATAAATGCTAAACATGTAATAAAATAACGTACAACTTACAATTGATATGTTTACAGTCGAAATATCTCGAATTTTTTAGATCTTCTTGCTTTACCAAAGATGAAAGAGAAAGCACATGAAACAAAAATCACATAAAACTAAACACAACCTATCATTAAAAAATAGAAAATAAAATAGAAACAAACTCAGACCGCATTCAATGCTACCCCCCTCCCCCCCAACTTAGATTGCACTTAATTCCAAAAGTGCAATGGCAGAAAGTACAAAATAAGGGTAGGGGGTTAGGAAGAAAAATTCACCTAACTAGCATGCAATCACAACTCCTAAAAAAAAATGCTAAACATGTAATAAAATAATGTACAACTTACACATGTTGTGTATATAGTTGGAATAGCTCGAATTTTCTAGATCTTCTTGCTTTACCAAAGATGAAAGAGGAAGCACCTTGTCTTTCTCCTTTTCCTTCTTTTCTGTCTTCGCTTCCTCTTTTCTTTGTTACCCTCTACATTAGGTAAAGCATTTTCTTACAGCCTTGAAGGCTTTACTAAGGATGATGTCAGCACCGATCTACCCTTCTCTTCCAGCTTGTTGATCCTACCTAATTCATCATCCACGCGCACGCTAACCATGTCATCACCTTTCTTCTTGTGACCGTCTCCTAAATTGTCTTTCAATTTACTGCATTCTTTCTTATTAACACAATCAGTAATAGGACTAACAAAGGAAAAAGAATTACAATTATCTGAATCGAAAGAATAATTCATATCATTGTGAACGTTAAAGGTAACCTCCTTATCTTGTAATCGAAACACAACCTTACCTCCAAGAACATAGATTAAAGCTCGTCCCATTACAAGAAACGATCTCCCAAGTAGTAACGACATTGCAACATCCTCTTCTATATCTACAACGATAAAGTCAGCAGGAAGAATAAACTTATCTACCTTAACTAACATATCTTTCGAAATCCCTTATGGCTTTGTGATCGATCCATCAGCTAGCTGCAGTGCCAAAGTGATGGATTTTGGGGCTGCTAGACCAAGCTTTCAAAATATTAATAACAGTATGAGATTTATGCTCGTGCCCAAATCATATAGTTCATTATCAATCTTTAGGTTTCCAATCTGGCACGGAATGCTGACACTTCCTTGATCCTTCATCTTTGCAGGAAGCTTATTTCTCATTCATGTTGAACATTCAGCCATTAACGCCACCACTTTTTCTCTTTTTTGCTTCCTTTTGCCTGCAAATAACTCCTTGAAATAGTTAGCCCACTTAGGCTTCTCACGGAGAGCCTCTATCAATGGTAGATTAATTTTTAATTTCTTAAAAATTCCAAGGTCTTTAGAATTCTTCTGATCCAGTTGGGTTTTACTAATCCTTGGAGGAAAAGGCAATTTAGGAACACAAACCCTAACTGGAATAGAAGGTTTCTCTATTTAATCATTAGCAAAAGATGTTTTAGATTTTGAGTCGGTTGCTTACCCCTCCCGACTCATTACTTACATACTAAAATGAAGGTTGACTAGTAGTCTCAGATTCTGTTGCCTTCACCTTTCTAACACTCACAACAGAGATTGAATGCACTGTCTCTCGTGGTTGCCCCTTTGGATTGGGTTCAGAATTACTGGGCAAGTTACCAGGAGGATGCTCCTGTCGGTTCCTATTAATTTGAGCCATCTGTGTCCCCAAGTCTTTACAATAAGCTTCTGTATTAGCAAGTTGTGATCTCCTTTAACTATTAAATCATCGACTCGTCCCGCTTTGGTGGAGGTGCTTGTTACTGAAACTAAGGGTTATAATCATATGCGGCCTTATCTAACCCCTGATCTCTATGCTCAAAATTAAAACTAGGAGGGGGTTTCAACATATGGTTATTATTTCTATAAGATATATTCGGATGCTGAAACCTCCTTCCGTAATCAATATCATAATTATTGTAAGTTTGAGGGTATGAATTATTATACCTTTGATTGCCGCCCATATAACTTACATTTTCAGCTGGTTGGGTCCCAGAATTTACCCAATAGCATTCCTAGCTCGGATGATCTCCATTATAAGTGACACACATAATGGGATGAGGTTATGACGTACCCGTATTTATTGTTTCCATCAATTCATCCATATTATGATTCAGATCCTCCATTATCGCGTGCTGCACTGGATCTGCTATCTTATTCTCTCGTGTTGGCAAATCAGCTTGCCATATTGTACTCCTACTAGCCAACCCCCGAATAAGCTCTTGCTTCCTCTTGTGACTTCTTGAATATGTTGCTACCTGCAGATAAATCAACAATAGCATGATTAGATGGTGTCAAACCATGATCAGAAGTTCTCAGTTGAGAATATTTATTTAAATCATGGTGCGGACAGCTTCTTAAAAGACGTTTGAAATGCTGCCAAGCTTCATTCAGGCTCTCTGTTCTGAACTGTCTGAACCCCAAGATCTTGTTCTTCAGCTATACTATTTTTATCGGTGGAAAGTACTGTGCTAAGAATGGTTCTTCCAGTTGATCCATGATGTTACCGAACTAGGCTCTAAGGATCTATACCACTCCATTGCACTTCCATTCAGGGAGAATGGGAAGAGCTTAAGCCGAATAACGTCCTGCAGTACTGCTGCATACCTAGTTGTATCTGTAACCATCAGAAATCTATCCAAATGATCGTTAGGGTTTTCACTGATCTCTCCGCTGAACTGTCCATTTGTATTAAGTAAATGTACCATGCTAGCTTTGATCTCGAAAGTATTTATCGGGATAGGTAGAAGAACCACACCACTGTGCTCCATTGGCCTGTGAGGGGCCATGTACTCTTCCATTTTTTGATAACCTCTGGCTCCACCTTTCCTTTGTGCCCATTGAGCACGCTCTCTACGGACTTTCTCCATTTCAGCTCTCTCTCTAGCTATCTGTTCTGCCTCCATTGCTGCAAGTTGTGCTTCATCCATCCTGTTAAGAAATTCTCTTCTTAACATATGACTAGTACGTTCAATTTTAGGATCAAATAACAACAATTCTGGATAATTGTAACATGTAAACATGCAGTGACAAGTAGCACTTAATCAAATAAGAACACACGAGGATATCAGAAATTCAAAAAAAATCAAAAATAAATAAAAGAAAAGAAAATGCAAAAATAAACAAAATAAAAAATGCAAATAATAAAAATATGCACAAAATACAATGGCTAAGTCAGTCGTATACCCTACGTTTGAATGTTGCAGAGAATAAAATTCCCCGGTAATGGTGCCAAAAACTTGGTGTGGCATCAGCAGTGATATAGATTTAAGTTAATAATTAATGATGTTGATCACTCAACTCGAGAGCAGTGTACCATATCATTGTCAAGTAATAAATCTGGTCATAAAATTCCAGGTATCGATCCCACAGGGAAAATACCTCTAGACACAGTCTAATCTAGGGTTTTATTATGTTATAAGTGAGAAAATAGAACGGAATTGAAATCTAAGTTAAACTACTCCTAATGTGATCAATTATTAAATAAACCCTTGTACGAAATTCACTGGAAAATCAATTGATGTTTTACCGACCTATGAATGATAATGGGGATGATCTTATCAATCTAACCAAAAATCAAACAATTAAAGTAATGCAAGTATTCAAATTAATATCAATGCATGTATTCAATAGTTACTCCTACTTTATGAAGCACCTAGGGTAAGATTATCTAGAGGGTCCGCCTAGTTCTATGAATCAGAAACTAGGTATGCTTAAGTTTCGTAGGGTTGTCAATCCTCATGATTTTCCAGTTGTCAATCTGGAATGTATAACAGATATGAATCAAAGCGATATTCAAGTTTTTGAGGCTATTGAAGCACATGCATAACAATTAACAAAATCATAAGCATAAATCCTAATTCTCAATTATTGAATTGAATTAATATGTATGGAAAGAAATTAATGAATTCAATTACTAAAGTTTTCTCTATGAACACAACTCAAAAACAAATAAAAAGAGTGAAGAAAGAAATTCTTAGGTCAAACTCATTATTGAATTGGTGTGTTCCACCAGGAGAAATAACTTTTCAAAGATGAACCTCGATTGGAAAACTCGATCTTCAAAGAGAATTCTCCTTACAAGGGGAAGATTCCAAGTAAACTGTTTCAATTCATGTAAAATCTCAAAATCTCAAATATAAAGAAAAACTAAAAACCTAGCTAGGTTTCTTAATTAGTTTGAATGACAAAAGATAACCTAATTTATGTTTTCTCCAACTATATACACATTTCCTAGCGAAATAGAAGTGTCCCAGAACAAATGGGACTTAATTCAGATAAGAAACAAGTAAATTAGGTCAAAAATACTAAAATAGGTCGATTTTGGCCCGTACATGCGTACTCGGTGAGTACACCTTTAATTTATGCCTTTTAATGGTACTCGATTATGGTAATCGGTGAGTACACGTGCGCCCTCACCGAGTACAAGTACAGTGTTCATCTTGGACAGCTTTATCACCTCAATTTTGTTTTGCCATAACTTCCTCGTTCGATCTCCGATTTACGTGATCCTGGACCCCTTGGAAAGCGCACAGTATGATCTTTAACTTTAATTTGAAGATCACTCCAAAAACTGCATCCAACTATCTCAAAATCTTGTCCAAAGATCCTAACTTATTCTCATTTATAACCGGACTCTATCCCCATTTCTTTCAAAAGATTTCTTTCAAAAGATCAACTCGGGCTTTCACCCCTGCATATGTCGAACTCACAAAACGGGTCAAATTACATTAGTCCTTGGTCTCAATGACCTCGGACCCAAAAACAAACCAAAAATAATGAAAAAACACCAAAATGTACATAAGCACAAAACCAAACTAAAAATAGGAAAATGCATGCAATGTAACACGAAAATGCCACAAATGAGTTAAATAACCTGTCATCAAAAGCTCAACCATATCTAGAATATAAGGTCTAAATTGACCTTATCGGCTCTCAAATAATTTTACCTATATCTGATGGCCTCCAGATCCTACAATGTGGTTTTCTTCTCCATATTTTAGGCGTAAAATTCTACAAATTCTATAGACAATTTCCTCAAGCCATGTCTAATGTGAGCAGGTGAGGCATTATACAAATTAACTGCTCTACCTTTTAGAGTGGTAGGGAAGATATGTGTAATTTGGCTTAAAGTTAATATAGCCATAGATAGAACAATAAAGATCTGATTTATATATACAGTCAGTGACCCCTTGCCATTGAAGGGAGAGAATCTTGGCATAGAAAATCCCTTAGAGAACTTCTCCACTCTGCTTACCATGAAATCATCTGATTGTACATGGGGGAATTCTTCCATATCCATCCTTTTCATGATTGAGCTCATGAAGCTCTCGAACTTATTATTCTACTTCTTCAGTTTCTTATCCACCTCATCATGGGTACTGGGGACTCCTCCTTCAAAGGGAAAATATTCACCATCAGATTCTTCTACCACTATATTCTTTTAAACCCTTCAGCCTCCCTTAAACCTTTCTATATAGACTAGTTCCTCTTCTACTTTAATTGGAATCTGCTCAGTTGGTGCTTTTGACTAGACTTCCAGACATTGAGCCACATCGTGTCTTATAATTTCCCCAAATTAAGTAGATTTGAGGAAAATAGCCAATTCTCTAGCTAACATAGCCCTTTCTAGATCTTTCTCTTGATTCAGTTTTAGGTTCTAATTTATGCTGGCACTACTACCCTTTTACTCCTCTTGCTTAATGTAGTTCTCAATTTTCTGGTTATCCATTCCTGCTAAATTGGTGACTTTTGATATCAAATAAACAATATTTAGATATGCATTTCCTCAAGAGAGGTTGTTCCTAAATATCAAGATGTATGGAGTGAAATGTAGATAAGGTTCAATATAATAGACAAGGCATAAAAATGGCATGATTGCAATGTTATTGGCCAATATTTATATCCTTTAATAGAGTGCATCAATTGGTGGGTAGATCAGCTACCGGTGTTGAGCTGATCAAATCTACATCTGGGTACTAGGTATTTTGTTAGGAACCCTACATGTTCTAAGGGAGCTTATCCTTTTTTGGCATCACTCAACTTGACAATTTTCCCTATGCTGCAAAGGGCTTTAGTTGAACGCCTCAGTGATATATATCTTTAGGTTTAGGATGAAAGGCATATAACTGACTTACAATTGGCGTCACTAAATCTTAGGTTTTTTTACCAAATTCCTACCTTATTATAGGAACTTACATTGATACACATTAAAGGTAAAATACCATTAAAAGTAATCCTACATGGAACTCGAGGGTACTAAGTCCATTCGGTATGTCGATATACACAGCCCGTATGTCGATCATAAGAGTAACTCCTAAAACTACATTATGATAGCCAACCTAATGTAAAATGTAATGTGATGCAGGAACCATAAGAACCCTTATAAACATGAGGTGGTCTCTGCCTAAAACGATAACGTGTTCAGGAACTCTATTGGAACCCCTATCAAAACAAGATGGACTTAGCCCAAAAAATGTAATTTGATTTGATTTGGGAACAAAGGAAAACCTTATCAAAATGATGTGGGCTCAGCCCAAACAATGATACGTGACTACGGCATGTTGTGGGAACCCTTATCAAAATGAAATGTTAGCCTAATAAAATAGTATGTGACTTGGTAACCAAGGGAACCCTTGTCAAAATGAAATAGGCTCAACCTAACAAAGTGATGTAGTAGTTTGGCCTAATGCGAGGTAATTGGATCTCTAGCCAATATGAACTTAATTGAATAAGATTTTATTGGATCCCTTATCAAAGTGTTCGTGAACATAATTTCATGACATGCAGCATATAAAATCTATACATGGTTACGGTGAAGAGTTAATTCAATAGCATTCAAGTGATGATATGTAATGGCATACATATGAACTATGTGCATGGCTGCATAAGAGAGGGTTAATGCAATGATATACGTGTGATCGATAAATACAACTTATTTGGGATAAATTTTTATGCATGAGTATGCTAAACTTATGCATAATATATTATATGGTTGTATATGAATGATGGTTAGCATGACATGTGACATGTATTAAAAGACCCTATGTCTATAATTAGTATTATGTTTGGTACATATTTGGTGCAAACAAACCAATGATGTGGATTGAAATAATGATGAGACTTAAACTTAAAGAATGTGTGCATATGTGTCACATCAAGAAATGAAAAAACTCATAAACAAGTGACAAGTAGCATGTGAAGATGGTAATTTCCAACCTTATGACTCCATGTGGTATAAACAATCTCTAATCATCCCTAGGAGGGCTCTCGTTGCCATTAATGAGGAATAGCAAATGTCAAAACTATATTCATTTTAAATTACATTTTGGAACCTATTGAAAGTTGCAATGGCTACTATATACATTAGTTTAGTCTTGGTTTGGGATCGTATTAAGGTTCTCATAACAAGATATACCATCTTTCTCCCCCTTTTGGGTTCGAATGAGAAGAGTTGGTGCGTGGCTGTCAGTGGCTTTCCCAATAGATGTCCTTATAACCTTTGTGGAACACGAATAGAGCTTTCTTTGGATCGTTAGGCTAGGATTGGAGGTTCCTAACCTTAGCCACTAATGCAAATGTTTTGCAATAGAGTAGATGAGAAGAGAAACATATAGAAAACCATTTTTATTTTATAAGAAGAGTAAACTTATCCCCACAATGATCACCAATTTCATTCTAAAGAAATATTTTTTACAACCTCATCAAAAGCCTTTTAAAAGAAAAGTTTGTAAAAACATTTTTAAAAAAAATGTCCCCAGTAGAGTCTTTAACTTGGAGCATAGGTGACTTCAGGCTCTCTTTTCCTCACATGGGTTTAGGTCTATAAGGGAGAAAAGGCCACAAATGAGTTTTATTAGTCCATGTTGAATTGAAATTAATTAGGTGTGAATGTGATTGGGGTTTTTATGTTTGAAACACCAAATTTTATAAGGACAAGTTTAAGAGCCTCGAACACGAATCTCTTAAAATAACGACTAGAGTCGCTACTAAGTTTTAAGCACTCCATCGGGAATTTAATCACGATGTTTCTCAAAACATAGTAGGAATGCAACACCATTTACCAGGGATATGGATTTGGATAATAACTTATTAATCCCATTCTATAATTTGAAATTGGTGAAAAAAATATAAACAAAAAATGGCATGAGGCCTAAATTTTGTCTTCCTCATTTATTGGTTAACGCATATGCATATTATCAAAAGAAAAATAGAAATGTAAATATATATTTACAACTATCAAATAATCTATGCTATGGGTATACATTTGATCAAAATTGTGAATGCGGTACAATCGCCTAGTTTATATAAGAATTTTAGCAATTGTAATAAAATTTAAATAAAATCCTAGCTATATATCTACCTAGTTGACAACGCTACTTCCACAAAGGTTAGGACATTTATGGCATATAGACTCAGATTAGACATATAAAATAGACATGCATAAGAATGTGATAGATTAGAAAGCTCAGGATATGAATATAGGGAATAATTGGGTCAACCTGATACATTAGATCTAACTAGACCTGGAAAATAGTTTTCAAATGCTTGATGGGACTGGAAATTCATTTTCTCTTCAAAATATTTTGGCTCATGTTTTAATATTTCCAAATGTATGAAAAAGGGTTGGATATTAGGAAACTTGAGGTTTCCTTCACGGCTTTATTTTAGCGGCCTTAAACCTGGCTTCTTTACTCGATTTTCTAACATACATATAAAAATACAAATGCAAATATTATGTCATGTCATAAATAACCTTATAGCCATATGGAGGTTCTATAGATACACAATTATAGTCGTGTGACTATTCGAGACTCTATTAGTGATTGATGACTGTGGATATCCCGATCTGATAAGAAAATTCCACACAGCTCTAATAATAGACGATCAGATATAAATTCATTCAGGGCACAATTTCGAATTGGGTATGGATATCAACACCATCCAATGCACTTTAAATAACTTAATTGGATTAAATAACCAAAGACCTGATCAAATCTGAATCACCGAGCCAGATTGTCCTTCCTCGATTATATTTTATATATGTACAAAAATTATTTTAGCTGAGCGGCTATAGTCTACCACGTGTAAGGAATTATTATGATCCATTATATTCTGTACTCCAACAATACGATTATTATCAACCATCAGCCCGAATATAGATTATATCTATACGAATAATAACCATATGATCTTTACATAATAAAAACAAAAACCTTTCAGAATAAAATGATTCATACAACAACAAGTAAAACACAAGAAAGAATTAAATAAAACAGTACAAAAGGGGTTTATGTTGGTGTACCCTAGTTCGTAGACATAAATTCCTTTGTATATTATACATTTAGTTATTTACTTTATATTGATATACATTTAGTGTTATGGAATAAAGGCATCAATCTATTTGAGTATATCTTGTGCTGAATAATAAATAGGGAATCCATTAATTATAAATCATAAATGTATAGGTCCCAGGTTTGTTCTAGGTCATGGGAATGAATAAAATAACAAACCTATGCATCGGTTGATCATGAGGTAATCAAGGATATAGGTAGATATGGACTCCACATGGTACTGGACAGATCCACACAGGAAACACTA
>CAOJCR015793367.1:0-12843 GCA_948330485.1 Euphorbia neoarborescens
CTTTCTTCCAATGTAAAACTTTACCCGGGTAATAAGGAATAGAAGAGGGCTTTGTTCAGTCTTTAAGTAGAATTACTAGGTAAGTAGAAGGAGGAAAGCCTAGGGTTCAGAAGCAGGACCGGAAGTCTGAAAGGGTGTAATATGAGAGAATGTATAACATAATGAAATAAATGTAGGCAATGATATTGAATTATGACAAAAAAAAAATTATTTATTGACAACTTTTTATTAGTATATATATATTTTTAATGGTTACACTTTACTATAACAGCATGTAAGACTTATAAAAAAAATATACGTTTATATTTTTAAATTATATATTAACATTTTTGCTGTAAAAAAATTATATATTAACATTTTGCATTTAAATTGTAGATGCTTTGTATTTGGGAGATGCAAATTATATATGTTCGTATTGTGGTGCATTAATATGGTATGAAGAACGAATCTGCAAGAATAGAAATAGTAGCTCGTTGAATTTCACGCTTTGTTGTGGTGTTGGAAAGGTCATAGTTCCATTATTGAAACATCCACCTATTGATCTTAAAAATCTAATATTTGGATTTGATAGCAGAAGCAAGTTATTTATGGAAAATATAAGAGGTTATAATATGATGTTCTCATTTTTATCAATGGGTGACAAGATTGATACGGATATAAAAAACGGTAGTGGTCCATACAAATTCAAGCTTCACGGTTGAAATTGTCATATGATTGGGAGTCTCCTACCAGAAACATCATCAAAGCCAAAGTGCACGCAATTGTATATTTATGATACAAAAAAATGAGATTTCAAACAGAGCGAATGTATTTAGGTATACATTTACATTAATATCGATTATAATTAAATAAAATTGCATTCAAGCATTATAATAATTTCTTAATAATATTTTTATTTACAGATCCCAAAATGACAAGATGAATTTTGATCATTCTATCATTGAGGACTTAAAGAGAATGTTTGATCACAATAATCTGTTGGTACGTTCATTCAGATTGGATAGAGATATAATGACAATGTAGAATACTAAAGACTTAAAATTAAAGTTGATAAGGGATAAAATAACAGATGGAAGAAGATAAAATATGCCAATTATTTCAAAAGTTATTGGTCTTAATGACATTGATACTATGTATAATTTTAGAGATAATATTGTTGAGACAAAATCTGGTATACTAAAATGTATCAATGAATTGCACCCGTCTTATCTCCCAATGTAGTATCGACTTCTTTTCCCATATGGTGAAGATAGATATAGGAAGAATATTAAGTGTAGTGGAGATAAAAAAGAATAAAGGAATTAGTATGCATGAATTCATCTGATGTAGAATACAACAACGGGATAATGAACCATAAACAATATTAAGTTTAAGAAAATTGTTTCAACAATTCTTATAGGATGACTAAATTTTCAAGGATTAGAGGTTTCATGGGGTTTGTCACTGGTTCTCCCATATGGATGATAAGGTTGCCAATGCAACTATCATTTAATTTTCATCTTTGGTCATATGATGAAGCTTATATTTACTTAATGTATGAATTCACTCTTATATTACTACTAAATATAGCCTCAATGTATCTTATTTTATTCCCTAATCACCACTAACTTATCTGATGACCAACAAGGAGTCTCCCATAACTAAGGCCTCATTTTCTGTTATATTTGCAAGGTATAAAATGCTTAGGGGAACTTTAATACACTAAACCATACATGCAAGTGCCAGTTATTACTACTAAATAACTCTTCTATTTCTCTTAGATCAGCTGCTAACATAACATAACAAGTTGTGATATCCTAGTTACCGCTAAATTGTTCGTATAACAATAGTGATCAACAAGCAAAATTAAGCAAAGGGTTACTTGTAAACAACAAGAAGATGGTATTAAAATGGAACGCAAGAAACAGGTGACACATCTTATAGTTGCAGAATATGTAAGTTATCATAAGTATAAAACAAAGTGACATCACAGCCTCATCTTTAGTGTAATATTCCTGATTTTTGCATTGCTAGCAATGCAAAAATCAGGAACTCAATAGCATAGTACCATATCTAGTAGTGTATGACCAGTTAGTTAAATTACTTAGTAAAAGCATAAAATCAGTAACATGCAGTTTGATAGAGTAGATATAACCTTAGCAATATGCCACAAATTAACAGTGGACAGTATTAGAGTCTCAAATAGCAACTGAGCAAAATAGTTTGCCAGCTCAAGGCTAACTTGAAAATTTCAAATTTTTAGCTAAGGTCATCCACTGATTCATTACAGCTCAAAATTATATACTTCTGATGACTATATGAACACATATTAGACTTCTTTAAGAATAGTATCAGTTATAAGAAGATTCTCAACTAATCTCAGCAGCAAGGTACATCAAAAGCAGTGTATGATTAACAAACAATTAACTGATCACATGAGTAATAATAAGTTAATACTTGGAAATAAGGCAGTAGGATATAGAGCGGCAACATCAAGACTAGATATATAGCATATTAGCAGGGAGCACATAATTAGTGCAGCAATATGTATTAGTTTTGTTTAAAAATAAGGACTGGGAGTGCTGACACAGTAAAATAAATCAATATTTAAGGGACTGTAGGTCTTTTGAACAGTGAGGATGTTTGAAGAAATAAATATGAGCGATAAACAAATGTTCAATACAAAAGTTCAAGTCCATTCTCTATTTCTTCAAACTGTTATTCAAACAGTAACTATCGACTTAGAGGCATAGATAAAAAAATTTATCATTGAACTTTTCTCCAACATGCAACAAAACTGTAATATATAGCACAAAACTATCGTTAAATGGAGCATTGAGAGAAAAAGGCGAACCTGGGGAAGGAAGAGAAAAAAGAGAACGAGGGAGGGAACGATGGGGAGAGACTTACTGAAGAGAGATGCAAATCACCGGTGAGAGAGAGAAGCAATATTAGGGTAGCGGAAAGAGAGAGAGATACCGATATTAGGGCATTGAACGGTAATATATAAGTATCTAAGGGAACGGTTACTATAATAATCGTTTCTATATATTACAATAGGTAACAGTTACTATAATAACCGTTCCCTTTTCTGCGTTTCAACGAAAATAAAACACTTGTGAAAAGGAACGGTTTAAAATAATCATTCCTATTTGTTACAATTTGGAACGGTTCATAAGTAAACCATTCCTTTTTCTGCATTTCAAAAAATAAAACGAAACGGCTTACCTTCAACCATTACTGTATAGTCCAATAGAGAACGGTTCTAACGAGAACCGTTCCCTATATCGCGTTATAATAGTGTATTTCTGTACTAGTGTTAGTTGATTCTTATAGTATGATTGAGGTATAAAGATTGTCGTACATCAGACATAATCAGAAGAATCTAAGGGCAGATTTATATAAAGGGTTAACTGAAGCAGTACTTAGAGGGAAGACAAATCCATTGTTGGCTGGTAGAAGAGTTATATTACCATCATCTTATGTTGGTGGTGCAACGTGAGTGTTATATTAAATATTTTCACCAACATTTATTACTTTGGTTATTTAGAATTATCAAGTTTAAAGTAGAGAAGTTGCATGCATTTGGCAAATTTTATCGAATACAAACATAACACGATTATTTTTGCTATTTTTTTCAAGGTATAAGATATAAAATTATCATGATGAGATAACGATATGTAGATAGACTTTATATATAGATATTTTAATTACATTTACATGCAATTAAAATTTGATATAAATTCGCCGTTTTGTTGAAAAAGAATGTTTAAGGCCAGAGGATAGACTTGAATCATAGCAAGGATTTTCAAAATGAAGTCGCATAAATTCGTTTCTGATGTGAGAAATGAAAAGTTTTTTTGAAGGGTTAAAGCACGTACGTGTTAATTATTATTTTTCCTTTTTTCCAGTCATTTTTCAAACAACTTTGATTATTTTAAATTAATTTATATTTATGCATTTTTTTCATTTACGTACACAATAGAGTTCCAGAAACGCGGTCTCCCTCATGCACATATATTGTTGTTCTTACATTAATAAGATAAGTATTCATCTATAAAGGATATAGATAATATAATTTCAGCAGAGATTCCTAATACAGATAATATCTTAAGTTATATGACATTGTGAAAAAATTCATGATACATGGATCGTATGGTGATGCTAAAAGAAATTATCCGTGCCTGATTGATGGAAAATGTTCAAAATGATTTCCTAAGAACTTTATTGAGGAGACAACTATTGATGAAGAAGGATATCCTTTGTAAAAAAGAAGAGATAATGGAATAACTATTGAAAAGAATAAGATTCTTCTTGACAACAGACATGTTGTTCCTTACAACAACCATTTATTGTTGAAATATGATGCACATAAAAATATTGAGTGGTGCAACCGATATATAGAGCAATCAAATATTTGTTCAAGTACATAAATAAAGAAAATGATAGAATTACCACTTCCTTTTACCAACATAGTAGACATGGAGACAATATAGAAGAACTTGATGAAGTCAAAATGTTTTATGATTGTAGATATATTTCTCCATGTGAGGCTTCTTGGAGAATATTTGGGTTTCCAATTAATTTTCATAAACCAACAAACAACGACTAAGCTTTCACCTTCCAAATGAGCAAAATGTTATATGTCATGATGATTCTATCGAAGATGTCATTAAAAGAGGAGGGGAAGAAAATACTTTATTCCTACGATGGATGAAGGTAAATGAAGCATATGCAAAAGCAAGAGAACAAACTTATGTCCAATTCCCAAATAAGTTTAAGTGGAAAAAAGTCAGGGGAAATAATAAAACATCGATAAGAAAAAGGAACCTAAAATATGATGTCCAAGGCAACACGATATGAGTGTTGGAAGTATATTCTATATTCAACCAAGAGTTGGTGAATTATGCTATCTTAGGATGTTGTTAAATATTGTAAAAGGGACAACAAGTTATGATGACATCAAAACAATAAACGGTATTTTTATCCAAGTTTTAAAGATGTGTGCTTTACGTTAGGACTTTTAGATGATGGCAAGGAGTATATTAATGCAATCACTGAGGCATATTTTTGGGGATCTGAAAAATATTTATGCTCACTGTTTCCTACTTTGTTGTTCTGTAATTGTATTTCAAGACTAGAGTCTGAATGGAATCAAACATGATAACTTTTCATTGAGGATATTATTCATGCTCAATGTAAAATGTTTGATAATCAAGGTAATACACAATAAATTTTAAAATTAATACTTTTCCAATAATATATTTGAGATATTAATTTTTAAATTTAATATGTTATGCTATATTTCATATAAACTTCAATGCTCCATTAGTTTTATATACATAAATATTTTTATATATACATGAGCTACCATTTTAATTAAAGTATTATGTTTTATGTTATAGATCTACAAATAAGAAATGAGCAATTAATGAATCATGCATTGGCTGATATTGAGAAAATTTTGAAGAGAAATGGGAGAAGCTTGAGAGATTTCCCAACATTATCATATCCAAATATAACTTTGATTCAGGAAGAAAGAAATAGGTTGCTACATCATGAACTTAGCTATTGATATATTTTTGTAAAAATTATTCTTTGTTCTCCGTTGGATTTTGTCGTCGGAAAACCTACATAAGAGAAATAAGTAACACCGGTGTCCCCTTTGGGGCACTCTCTGATACGTAAGTCAATATATGATATTAGAACTAATATAATTCAAGAAAGATTCATTAAAATTAGAAATAACTTACTTGTCTTTTACGATTTTAGGTCCTTTATATAGGCTTTTCAAGACTCTGGGTTCAATTAGGATTATTCCTAAAGAATCAGAAATTGAATAAGAAGAAACCTCTTGCCTAATTAGAATTGGTTTCTCATTAGGAGATAGTTTCCTGATTAAAAAGCTTTTCTACCAAGTCATCCTTATCCGGTGGTGGCGAATAAGCCCATCCGGTTTGTTCATTCAACTGATTCGGTATTCTCCATGACATTATCCAGTCCATACCTCATCCAGTCTCAAGGGTCTGATCCTGATAAAAATGTTACTGATTGTCATTAGTAGTCCTCCCTAGTAATTTTGAAACCTTTTAAGGTTGAGTTTTTGAGTTTTCTATCGGCTAACTTTTTGACTTGGTTTGGTCAATCTTTTTGACTCGGCTCTTACAATCTTTTGATTCGACTTGGATTCTCAGTTCGTATACTGAATAAGATTTTATAGACTCAGTATCTTCGTCATTTATCGACTCGGCTTCTCAGTCCATATACCGAATAAGATTTTATAGATGCAACATCTTTATCTTTTATCAACTCGGCTTCTCCATCAATCTTTTGATTCGGCTCGGCTTCTTAATCCGTATACCGAATAAGATTTTATAAACTTAGCATCTTTGTCTTTTATCGACTCGGCTTCTCCATCAATCTTTTGATTCGGCTCGACTTTTCAGTCCGTATACCGAACAAGATTTTATAGACTCAGCGTCTTCGTCTTTTATCAACTCATCTTCTTAGTCCGTATATCGAAAAGGATTTTATAGACACAGTGTCTTCATCTTTTATAGACTCGGCTTCACAATCAATCTTTGACAATTTTCATGATAAAAATTTGCTTCAAGATCCATAGCATACGTTCCCACCACTTAATTAAGGTCATCAGTGACCAACTAATTATTATCTGCAATGCAATAATGATCAACGTAGCAATAAAAAAAACCTGAGAGCTAGATACTTACCAAATCTTCAATCTCTTAGCTTCCACTCCTTCTTCAGTCACATTCATCTTCCACTTCCCATGACTATTTCCACAAGCCTCTCTAACAGCTTCCTTAACCTCTGCAGCACAATTGGCAGATTCCATCCTATACTTTTCCCTTTCTTTATGTTCTTTTTTAGAAAATCCTTCGCAATCTTATTCAATCTCCTTTTCTCAGTGTTCACATGACGCAACCTACTCCCACTTATATCACGAAAAGTGTCAAAGTTGTTAGTCTTCTTTTGACCGGCTTTGGTGGCGGCTCTACGAAGAAGCAAGTCGGACCCTCCTTTGCCCACCAAGAAGGTGAAGAACTAGGTGAATGGAGGATTCAATATCGGAGATGATGGAACAATCACAGAGGTGTGTCCCACCACATATAAGGCATTATGAGTAGGTAGGAATTTTGGTGATCTCGAAGATCCAGTGCTTTGATTGCTTCAGCATCGGAGAAAGGGGCCATAAATCAGAGGTTTTTTTTATCAAGAAGCTTGAATGAATATCTGGAAAGGCTTGTTGACTTCCATTGATTCTTGTTGTTGATGAGACTATGAAAAAGGCTGAACATATTGCGATGAATGGAGGCGGATAGCAGATGTGGATCGTGTACTAATAGGATTCAGATTAAATGACACATATGAGCACGAGATTTTTTCCCAAGGTAATAATGAATTGGAATTCACCGATACTTTTTTACACTTCAATATTCACTCAGGTTGATCAAAAGAAAAGGTTGAGGACTTCAATATTCACGCCACAAATATCCGAACCAAGTGTTTCTCGAATAATTTCATCGGTTTTGGCCCTATCATGGGTGTGTGGACCTAAGGCCCAATTGGGCTCAAGTGCATTTAAAGCCCACATACTCATGGCCCAAAAAATAAAGCAAAGTCTTTTTTCTTGGGATGAAATAAAATAACGGAACAGTTTCTTTTTTTTAAATTGCTTTTTAAATCTTTAAAAGAAAAATAAGTAAAAGAAAATCTCACATTTTTTGGGCTAAAAATTTTGGTTAAAAATAAGAGGAAAGAAAGAAGAAGGGAGATATCATGTAATGATTTCCTTAATTTAAGGAGAGTAGTTTTTAAAAATGATATAAAAAAGGGGATTATGATGCATTTGGGAAGAAAAAAGAGGCCACGTTTTTCACCAAAAAGGAGATAAAGAAAAAGAAAAACTTTTTGGGTTCATCTTTTCTTCATCATTTTCATCTTCAAACCCATTTTCTTCATCCTTCTCTCATCTTCATCTTCTTCATCTTCTTTATCTTTCCTTTTCTTTGTTCATCTTGTTCATCACCTCTTTAAGAAACCGAAAACACAAAAAGAAAAATTTCAAAACTCACTCAAAAACACAAAAAAGCTTCTTATTTTGGGACTTGAAAAGCTCACTTTATCTCAAGCTCTAAGGGAAATGTCTGATTCGAGTTTCGATGGAGACAACCAGAGCAATCTCGGATTCTCAACACACAACTTGTGGATACTCAGTGGAATGGTATCCTGAACCTCAGACTCTTTTATTTCTTCATCTATGCCATGTTTATGCTTCATTTTTGCATGCTGTAGGTGTAGTTTCAAGTTTTGGTATAAAACATACCAAATGTCATTAAATCGGACTTTTGGTTGGAAGAGTGAACATATCTCTGGAAAAACAGATATATTTAACTAAGTTAATACCTTTGTGATATTTGGACTTGCCTTTGCTATCTTGGAATTTGTATGGACAAATCACACTTGAGATATGGACCAAATGAACCTAAACTGGACTAAAATGGACAAAATCGGAATAAAGACCTAACACGGCTTAAAAATAATTCTACCATTATAAAGACACTAAAAATTTGAATCTGGGATTTCCCGGAGAAATTTCACTCTTCTGACCATATAAAAAAAGACTTAAAAGATATAGGAAAGCTTGCTTTTTTTTGTAAAATGAGTGATTAAATATCTTAACCAAATTATAACGTGTTAACCTCAAAACTAAAAAGAGTTAAACATTTCATCATTTTCTATGTCAAAAGAGCTTTCCAACGGTATATTGCACGCGTAATTTGGATAAGAGACGAGTGAGATATTGTATTTCTAAAATCGGTGCATGTAGTGGCCTTGGTTTCCAGGGGCAGGCACTGATCGTGACATACAGAGCCACGATAGAGACTTGCCACTATCTTCTTTCCCGTTCTTTGCTTTTTTGTTCATTTTTAGCCCTTCTCCAAACCCCTTGCGACCCGTCTTTCGAGGTTTTCATTTTAACTTGATTTATCTTTACATAAACACAGGTTTTCCTCGAGATATTTTGATTACAGAATTCTAAGTCATGCATTCTTCGTGCATTTTGTTTATTTACTCAAGTTTTTATTTACTTGAAGTGCAAAATCGATGTGTGCCAATGTATGAACATGCTATATATTTTCATGTATGACCTAGATTCAATTTTGTAATATTTTGTGTTTGTATTTAGAGACCCGGCTAATATCGGCTTTAAGGCCACTAACACCATTCCACAAAGGGAAGTGTTTCCCGGATGCCCGTCCCATAAAAATTGCATATAATAACTAAAATCAAGCCAAAGTTATTTCTAAAATAACCTTCACTCCAATCCAATTCGAAAATGACAAAAAGCTTTTTTGGGCTGTTACGAGACCATCTTTTTGCCCAAACCATTTTGATCCGACTAATCGAGTTTAATTAAACGGCCCCCTAAATGAATGACCTCGAGCTATTGTATGCATGTCCATTTCAAGTATCATGTGTGCAATGTGTTTAAATTCAAAGCTTTAATTATGCATGCTTCAATTTATGTATGATGGATGTTACACCAATCCCAATTTTAACAAATGTACCCCGTAGTATAGCTTGTGTGAATGGGTTGTAAATATGTGTATATTTTTACCACTTTCTTTATTGCTTTCTGATGAGGTCAGATTTGACCTCATATTTTCACTCTGTTCAAATATACTTCGTGAGGTTTCTACTGCATTTTTATGGCTGGCTGTCGTGTTTTGTTTGTTTTTTTTTTCAGTGTTTTGGTTTTTCTGCATTCTGTGTTATGCTTCAGTGTTTAGCTTGTTTTTGTGGTTGTTTGTGTGATGTTTCTGTGTTTTTCTTTCTTTGATACGTTCACGGGTATGTTTGTTGTGCTTATGAACATGGTTTAGGTCGGGATCCCCGAAATCCATACAGAAAGGCAGGAAAATAAGAAGACAGATGCTGAAAAGAAGCCTTACATGAGTATGAAGATTTACACGAGTTCATGTCATCATGGTGAACTCGTGTAAGTGGAGCAAAAATGGACAGAAGGGAAAGCCTGGAGTTACACGAGTTTGAAGCAAAACATTAGTTTGCGTCATTTTGTAAACTCGTGTAAGGTAAGGCTGAAGAAACAGAAGAAGAACACGAGATTGCAATGAAAGGCATATGACATGGCACGAAATCCACACGAGAATGAGGAATCACACGAGTTCGTGTGACTATAGTGCATTCGTGTCAAGTGGAGCAAAGGAAATAGAAGAAGAACACGTTAGATACACGTATACGTGTGTAGCAGCTGATTTCGTGTCGCTGAAGAATTGAAGAATGACTGACACGACTTTGCCAAACTATACGAGTTCGTGTAGGAAGGGCAAAGTTTGTAACTTTGAGGGATTTTAATAAAATCTATTTTTAACTAAGTTTTTATTTCTGGATTAGGCCGGACTATAAATAGAACAATTTTATTAGGTTTTTCTTTATCCAGAATTTATGTAATTTTCTCCTCCCCTCTCCCGAAATAGGGTTTTAACTACTCGAATTCAATTTCTACAACTTGGTTCTACTTTTGGGAGAATTCTCTCCACCTATTCAGTTCCAATCGTTGGAGTCTAGTTAACGGTATATTTAAGGGTAGTTTTTCTTCTTTTTCAGTTCTTTTAACTAGTTGTGAACAGCAACTCAGTCTGAATTGGTGTATTGTTTATTTATCTTCATCTCTTTTCAACAAAATTCTCAATTGATTTATGGATGTTAATGTTATTGTGAATGTTTTCGATTTTCATACTTCAATAAAGGTTTAATTTTATTAGTTTCATATAAGTCTGGTCTTATCGGGTCTGACACTCCGAAAATCATAGGGCATTAATCCACCCACAAAGTTACAGATCCTTAGTTTCTGAACCCCGGAACTAGTCCTACCGCTTACAAACAGAGAAATAGGCTAGGCACCAATAAACCTAGGTTTACGGATTCAAACCCTTTTGCATGCGTAGCATTCGTATTTTGATTTGTGGCTATTATTGATCTGAGCTCCATCCCATTTCATTCTAAGAAGATTATTCGGTTCTGGATCACTTAGGTTAGATTTAGTTTAGTTTTATCGTAAGTTAGTTTAATTATCTAATTTTATATCTGCTCGAACGACTAGGGTACCGAGTAGATCGGTGATTGTGGTATAAATCCCGTGGATTGATACCTGATCTTACCAGATTATTACTTGACATCGACGGAGTACACTGCCCCTAAAAGAGATATTTTTCAAGTGTATACTTGAGCGCCGTCAAGTTTTTACCGCCGTTGTTGGGGATTTATTTCCTGCAACATCAGACCAAAGGTCGAATAGTTGGATTGAGTTTTGTATTTTGTATATTTGTTTGTTTATATTTATTTTTATTTGGTGTGTATTTCTTTGATTTCCGTTTTCTTCTTTTCCTGATTTTATGCAAACTCGCTCTTCCGTGAGAAATTCTGATTTGATAGAAATTGACCCTGAAATTGAACGAAACTGTCGTAGGTTAAGAAAGGAGCATAGAAATCAGATTTCAGAGATGGAACCTGAAGAAGTGAGAGCGGAGGTAATGCATATGAGAGCTACAATGGTGCAATTCAAAGCTGAGCATATCACCAGAGAGGCTCAGGTTAATGAGTTAAGGGAGCAGCTAGAAAATGAAAGGAGGGAAAGATTGGAGCAAAAGACAAGGGAAAGACGGGAACAGGAGATGAGGGAGCGAGAGCATTAAACAGACAGCCGGTCAGAGATGGCAGGCCTATGGTAGAACTGATGGCCCCTCACGGACCTAGAGACATTGAAGGAGTGATCATACCGGCCATTACAGCCAACATCTTTGAGCTGAAGACCAATATAATTCAGATGGTATAGAACATTGGCCAATTCAGTGGCGATCTCTCCGAAAACCCCAACGCCCATCTGAGAAGGTTTCTAAGGGTTTCCGATATGGTCAAACTGAATGGAGTACCACAGGATACTATCAGGTTGAAATTATTTCCATTCTCTCTCAATAGAGGAGCCATAGAGTGGTACAATTCCTTGAGGCCCGGTTTGATCTCATTATGGAATGAGATGGTGGATCAATTTTTAGCCTACTACTTCCCTCCATCGAAGACCATTCAACTGAAGAACGAGATCAACGCTTTCTGGAAATTTAGGATGGAATCGATGAATGAAGCATGGTCTCCATTCCAAAGGATGTTGCGCAACTGCCCTTACCACAACATTCCGCAATTCGACCAGGTTAGCATATATTATCATGGTTTAACTGCTACTAACCGTGCACAGGTTGATTCTTCTGTAGGGGGAGATATATTTAAATTATCAGAGGAGTGAGCTGAAGCACTTATCAAAGGCATGGCTAGGAAGAGCACGATGTGGATCGAGGATGCACTAAATAGGTGAGAGGTGCATATAGCCTCAGCGGGACAGCCTAATCCTGCCATGGAAGATATGAGCAAGAAGATAGATGCGATGATGGCAAACCTGAATGCACTTGAGATTTAGAAGCCAGTAATGTGCGTGCTTATGGAGGAGATCAACCAAGTCAGGAATGCCAGAGGAATGAATTTTATTCCTAGGAAGGTGAGAATACGAATTACATGGGAGGTCAGTAAAGGTACAATAATTCTAACTACCATGTTTATACAATTCTTACAATTCCAATTATGGGAAAAGGTACCAACACCCTAATATGTCGTATGCTAACAATGATAATGTGTTGAGACCTTCTTTCGAGTTCTATTTTGAGTACATGAACCAGGGGTTAGCTAAGGCCCCAGCATTGGAGTACAAGCAGCCCCTATAGCTGTCAGCTCCACCATCGAAGCATGAGGAATCAATAATGTCAATGC
>CAOJCR015796693.1:0-10104 GCA_948330485.1 Euphorbia neoarborescens
GAACTGCTTAGATTTTGCATGCGATTGTATTCTTTATTATTTCATTCCATACTAATTAGTTGAACTTGCCCTTGAAGATAGGGTTTGTGATTTCCAATTGATTGGTTGTTGTGCATGAGTATTTAATAGCTTCGTAATATGGAAAATATATTTAATTCTTATCTGTTTTGCGATCCAGCTTGACAACTGGAAAATCGGGGATTGACAACCCTTCAGAACTTAAGCAAACTTAGTTTTTGATTCATAGAACTAGGAGGGCCTTCCGAATACCCTTACCCTAAGAGCTTCGGACAGTAGGATTGCCTATCGAAACTTGAGTTTGATTTGATATTTGATTGTCTTCATTGCTTTACCATTCGTAGGCTTGTTAGAGTAAGAAGGTCCATTGCAATTAATATCCATAAAGACGGGTGGATATCGATTAACTGTTTGCTTATTCCGAATCAGGGGTTGAGATAGTGATTGATCGCAGTTAGGTTTAGGAGTAGTTTTAAATTAGTTCATATTCCTATTATCTTAACGCCTTTTACATGCCAAAGCCTTAGAACTAGAGTTCGTAGATGTAGGTTCCCTATGGGATCGATACCTGGACTCAAATCTAGATTATTACTTTACAACGACAGGGTACACTGCCCAATAGTCGAGTGTTTAGCATCTATACCAGAATTGTATAAATTTATATCATGCTAAACGCGCATCAATATCTCTCTGGATGAAGATGTACCCTATCAGACCTTCTAAGTTCCTGTGTTACTGGGCCTACCTCTTCTTCCTCCAATTTAGCTACCTCAGTCACCGAGTCCTCTTCTTGAGGTTGTGGATCTTCAATTTCATCAAATTCAATCATACTTCACTTTTTTTCTTATAAAGGAACTCCTATTCTAAGAAATGACCTCTTATGGCAATGAATATTCTTATCCGGGCCGTAGAAGTAGTAACCCTTAGTTTTCTTAGGGTAACCTATTTGGACTCTAATTTATCACTTGAAATTTTCTAGACATGTAAAAAATAGCCCCAAATCCTCGAGAATAAAACTATGGGCTTCTGGCCCCACCATATCTCATATAGTGTAGTCTCAACTGCCTTAATCGGTATACGGTTCGGTGTGAAAGTTTCATCTCTAAAGGCTATCCTTAAAAGGATAGGGGGAGCGTCACTTGACTCATTATTGAGTAGACCATGTCCAACATGTTCCTTTTCCTCCTTTCTGACATACCATTCCAATGGAGTGTAGCAACAGGAGCAAGTTGGGACTGAATCCCACACTTTCTCAAAATCGTGTCAAACCCTTAACTTATATCATAGCCTCCTCGATCAAATCTAAGAGCTTTGATATTCTTAATAATTTGGTTTTCTACTTTGTTTCCGAAATCCTTGAAGAGATCAAGGATCTCCAATTTGAGCTTCGTAAGGTAGATATAACATATCTACTAAAGTCATCGATGAAAGTAACAACGTGCCAACAACCACATCTAGCACTTGTGCTTATGGGCCCATGTACGTCTGAATGTACTAGGTCCAATAGCCACTAGCCCTTTACCTGTGTTGCTAAAGGTGGCTTGGTCATTTCACCCTTTAAACAAGATTCACATGTATCTATTGACCCAAGGTCAAATGTACCTAGCACTCCACTTGAGTGAAGTCTAATTATGCGTATCACGTTTACGTGGCCTAAATGACAATGCCGGATTCATGTAGGATTAACCTTATTACCCTTAATCCTTTTAGTATTAATGTTATGAGATTATCATGTTTCAAATTAAGGACATATAAGCCATTACTAAGTAATGCTACTTCATAAAAAATATTGACACATTTAGTATTTACAATACATTGTCCAACATTAAATTCAAAACAATCTATGTCCAACTGATGAATCGAAATAACATTCCCACTAATGGTAGGTATATAAAACAATCGCTACGGCTTAAAAAAAGGACACTAGGAATCTCCAAATGGCATCCATCCGACCTTAAGAGCTTGGACTTTCTTCCTATTCTCGGTTCGGAGATCCACTTTGCTATATCATAATAATCTCAATAAAATATATACTAGAACCACTCACTTGTGTCTTCTTTTTCTCCCATTAAAGAAAAGCATTCTTTCAAATTTCCTTTTCTCTCCACAACTATGCCGCAAGTTCTTTGGATAAACATGGAACTTAGCACTAACCACTTTAGCTTTAGCCACACCCTTTCGAGTTTAGCTTTAGCTTTGGCCTTGGTCTGATCCTTTTCCTTGACTTTAGGGTGTGTACCCTTACTCATCAACAACTCTTCCTTAATCTTTGTGATTAGCTCTACCACCAGCTTCAACTTTCTTGAAGCTCTGATATTGAATTATCTATACATTACGTATGATAATTAACAATTAAGTGATCAAAAGATTAGGGTGTACACAACGAGTTCTTGTAGGATCGGTACATCGAGATGGGATAGTGTTACCACACACCTATTCATCTTAACACATGAGTACTCACAGATGTCCCAGTAGTCATCCTACATAAACATAATGTCTTCACTGTTAGGTACCAATCTTGCCTTACTAGATATTAATACAAATTTTAAAGTTGTTAGGGAACTTGTAGGCTAATCCCTCTAAAACTGTCTTCAAGTTTCGGGGAAAAGGTTCCTAATATGAGACATATGACATCACAGTCATCACACATGTATTGATCATGAAGTCCTTGATGTAAAGCAATCACTTTCTTAACCAAATAGGCGTTCATCAGATAATAGCATTTCTAGAACATATTTCATTATTTCTAGCCTTAGAACTTTTCATGTTATTATACCAATCCATGAAATAAGTTCTATAAGTTTTCCCTTTGAACAATGTTGGTCAGAGTGAAAAACAATTATTATATGTTGATAATTCAAGCATTAAAATTCCAGAAGACATTTAACTATTCTTTCGAATAAACTACTAAGAAAAGAAAGTTAATAGAGGTTAAATAAAGGGCTTAAAAGCTAAAATATTAATTAATCCGATTTTAACGTTATTGGTGATTAATTTTGCTAACTTGACCAAGACCCTTAACAATTCTATGATGGCTCAAACTGAGCTTGTTATGTAGAACAATAATAGTTTGTTAGGTAGGGTTAACAACACAATCCATACACTATGGACTCTTAGTTTGAAATGTTCATGGCACATTATCCTTCTGTTCTCGGGCCAGGACTTTCACTAGCTACCTGCAGGGTCAGAAACCACAAATCACTCTATTGCCATATCAAATAGTGAATATGTTTGTCTTGACCAATTATGATGCGGTTGGATATAGCTCTCCCCACAAAATAATTCTAATTAAGAAAATATTCATTAATTGATATCCAGTCACCTTACATAAATCAAGATAATTCAAGTAGTTAGCAGAAGCTCTCTCTCTACTTGAGTTATCTGATAGGGGTCCAGGCTATGAATTTGGAAAGCACTTTTGTGTGATCCCATATTCGAATTTCGGATTCATTTTAACCAATATGTTAACGGCTAAGCATACATAATCACAGATTTTGAAACATGATTACAATACTATTAAACCTTATAAACATGCAAATCATACATCATGCAAAATGCAAGGTGATCCATAGGCTTATATTACAAACTAATGAAAAACTAATATCTAACTATTACAATTGTTTATTATCTTTGGCTTGGACTTTATCTGGGCGCACTGTCTGCTTTTGCTCCTTCAGCTTTCTCCATGGGCTCCCAGCATTTTGGTTGAGTAATGAATTCTAATTATTAATCTATTACTAAACTAACTAATTAAAATAAATTACATCAAAATAAAAAGATGCAAGGTATATTTCAAAAAATAAATAAAGTACAACCAAAACGTTTTAAATAGCCCATAGACACCTAATATCACCCAAATACAAACAATGTACTTGTCGTGCATTTTCATTTATATTGTGATACATGTCAATGGCCAATAAGTCCAAACATTACAATTTAAAATTATGTATAGCTGTTAAATTTGACGGCTGCCAATTTTAACCATTACGATATATTCGAAGTTAAAGTTTCATTGAATTAAATACAATGCTCCCACTTAAATTTTGGAATTCCATAATCCTAAATTTATAGCCATCCAATACAACTAGTCCCATAGGCTGTTGGACCAACCATCATGGCATATTCAATTTAATATAACCATATAAAATTAAATATGCAGGTCACATCAAAAACGTTTTATACACAATAAAATTAACAACATTAATTAATATCTTTAACAGACTAACCAAATCAAATTAACCCGCAAAACTAAAAACAGGGTCGAACTGGTTCGTATAGGACTCGCCCCAAGAAACTTTCCTCATCGGCCCGTCGGGCTGCAAGGTTGTGGCAGCCCTACCAGTAGGCCCGCAGCTACTGGCCACTACTGTAGGTGGCAGTAGCTGGACGATGCTGCTAGCCGCCAACCAACGGGAAGCGCCACTATTGCCTGCGGTGGTAGCCAGCCTGGCTACTGGCCCGCCAGCCAGTAGGCAGCGCTGCTGCTGCGTACAATGGTAGGCAACCTTGCTGCTGGCTTACAGCCGGTGGCTAGCCAGCCAGCCATTGATGGCCCGCGATGCCATCAAAACAAATATTTTTTTTAAAAAATCTAATAAATCACAGATAAGTATAAATCATCAACCAGAAAAGTGCATCCTACACAAAATTAAATAAAAAACCTAATCTAGCATGAAATGCATAAACCTGGAAATCTAAATTTTGAAAAAATATCAAGAATCCCATTTCTAAACGAAACCCTAAATCTTACAATTGATTCTAGCAAATCTACCAATTAAATTCCTAGATCCATAATTAAAAATTTCAGATCTACGGAAATTATTTCTAGATCTTCCAAAATCAGTTTCAGATATGTTCTGAACTATCATAGATTTAATTAAATCTCTCAGAATCTACCATAACCACGGCTTTGATACCATTGTAGGGGATCGAATTCAACCCAAAAAATCAACAGGCACAGCGGAAGGGTTTATAAATTTACGGACCCAATCCTATAGGAACCGATTTGGTAAATCTGAGGGACTTAATTGATTAACTATCTATTTAGAACTATTCTAGGGTTAGCGGAAGAAATAAATAGGGAGATCTAAGAACTTATAGATTACTCTTTCGAGATACCGTCGAATCCTCTATATCCAACCAAATAGTAATGCACGAGATTCTCTAGGCAATAGATCCGTGCTAACGGGGTCGAGCTTTAATCTTTGTGGTTTACGAAATCTCACGAAACAATGGAAGAGAAATTCTAGGGTTTTTCTCTTTATTGAAAACGCAGGAGGCTATTCCATCTCATCCTTAACTTAATTTTCTTCCATCTTATTCCATTTCAATTAGACTGGTAAAACTCTAGCAAGGTCAAATGCCAAAAATGCATAACTCATTAGTTTTAGGCCCAATTAATTTTGATCGGTCCAATTATATTCCACCACCTCAAAATAATTTCACAAACCATTAATTAAATCTATGAATTATAATTTAATTCTCAATTTCGCCATTCGATTTAATTAAATGTGTCAATTTGTTTAATTAGAATTTAATCAAAATCCAATAAATTCCAATTGCACATAAACTAATTAAATTCCATCATAATAAATTAATGAATTAAAATTTATGTAATTTATTTAATTAAATCATTCACCATGTGTAATTCAATCAATTCACAATTAATTAATTACCATATGTAAATTAATTAATTAAATATTCTAGATTTAATTTATTAATTAAATCAAATATGATTTTTGCAGTCCATATTTATTTAATTAATTGATCCAAACTCATAAACCAACTACTCCGAAACCAGAAGCTCAATGTACAAGATCCTATGGGACTGTCTATACATTGGCAGCAAGAACAAGTCCTGTAGACTATTAAATGGGTTTACTAGCAAACATATAAAAGCCCCCAATCAAGATAGCTAACAGCATCTCTAGTAGAGAAAATCCTTTCTAGTAGTTGTTCTTGTATTATCCCTCACTAGCTGATATCTGAAGATATATATATAGTATAGGGCATGGTTTCGTCATCCCACACTACTATATCTTCCTTGATCTAGAATAGACTGCTGATACAAATGAGAGCCCAACTCATTTCGGTGCGTCCGCGCACTCACAATCCTACTCAATCAAGTGGCCGATGATATCATCTAAGTGGGTGCTAAGTTGTAATTCCATTGACACATTCACCTCACATACATTTTCACTGGCTCATCCAATCATACCCGTGTTTGCATCCCATTACAGATACATTAAGTGTATGTCAAAGTGCATGAGATTTCATGCAGTGATGCAATCCACTCAGCTCTAAGGAAAAATAAGTCCTAATCAAGAAACACAGCTGACGACTTCTCCATGTAGTGTTTCCCGCATGGATCTATCCAGTCCCATGAGTGGTCTATATGTACCTGCATCCTTGATTGCCTCACAATCAACTGATGCATATATTTGTAGTTCCATTAATTCCTACGACCTACAATAAATGTGGGATCTAAATTTTATGATTACAATCATTGGATTCTCTATTTATTATTATAGCACAAGGTATAAAATAAAATATTAATGCCTTTATAACACTTAATGAATGTAGTACAATTAATATTAACACCTTACAATATACAAATGAATCAATGCCTAGAAACTAGGTCTCACCAATAAGCATGGCATCGTATGAATGATATGGCAAGTGTGCATGATATGGTATAAGATGCATGACATGGTGGTGACGTGTCAGCAGTGATATGAATTTAAGATAATAACTAACTGCTCTAATCACTTAACTCAGAGGCAAGTGTATTCCGTCATTATCAACTAATAATTCTTATTTTAAAGTCCAGGTATCGATCAAACAGAGAAAAATACCTCTACGCTATCTAATCTAGGGTTTTAGTGTGTTATAGGCGGTGAAATAAAATCTGAAAATTACACCTATATTAAATTAAACTACGCCTAATTACGATTAATGTCGAGCAAACTCTTTCAAACAAAATTAATAGGAAATCCATTTTATGTTTTACCAACCTGTGAATAATAATGACGATGATCTTATTAATCTAGCTAACAATCAATTTATTAAAGCAATGCAAGTATCCAAATTAATATTAATGCATGAATCCAATAGTTACTCTTACTTTATCAAGAATCTAGGGTAAGATTATCCAGTAGGTCCCCCTAGTTCTATGAATCAGAAAATTAGTACACTTAAGTTTTACAGGATTATCAATCCTCCCGGTTTTTCAGGTGTCAATTTGGATCGCTTAACAGATTTGAATCAAATCAGTATTCAAGAATACGAGGCTATCAAAATAACATGCATAATAATTATTTGAACCACAAGCAAAAACCCTAATCACCAATTATTAGATCGAATCTATAAGGATGGGAAGAAAACAATGAACACAATCACAAATATTATTTCTAGCAGTTCACAACTCCAAAATGAATAAAAAGAATGAGAAAACAAAATATTAGGTCAAATTCGTTATTGATATAGTGGACTTTGGCAGGAAAAATAACTCGTAAAGGTGAACCCCTATTGGAAAACTCACTTACGAATGCAAACCAATTACCTCAAAAGGGAAAGATTCAAAATAAACGTTTTCAACCGAATAAAATCCCGTAATCTGAATATAAAGAATAAAAACCTAGCTAGGTTTCTTGAAAGTATTTACAACCAAATAAATCCCGTAATCTGAAGTGACCACCTGCTTCCCTATCATGACATATATGAATAATTAGATGAGACTTCACAATAGACACACATATCCAAATAATGTTATCAGCACATACCCTAAGTAATTATGGTTCATCCCAAAAGTAAGACCTAGCATCATGCAAAAAGTTTTCTTTTGAGAAAATGACAACTCATCAGGAAAGGTATTACTAACTTTGAAGTTTGCTATGTCTACAAACCAAGGTCCAAAAGTTAGTGCATACAAAAACTCATCAGGAAAGCTCTCATATATTTCCTTTTCAGAAGACTTGTCATGATCAGAAACTAGAAGTCTGGATAGATGATCGGCTACCATGTTCTCTACTCCTTTATTATCTTTGATCTCCACATTAAACTCTTGTAGGAGTACTATCCATCGAATCAGTCTCAACTTTGTATCCTTTTTAGCTAGAAAATATCTCAAAGCAGTATGGTCGGTATGAACAATCACCTTAGATAAAACAAGATATGACCTAAATTTTTCAAAGGCAAAAACCACAGCTAGTAACTCTTTTTCAATCACAGTATAATTAATTTGGGATCCATTAAGAGTTTTACTAGCATAGTAAATGGGCAAAAAATTTCATTCACCTACTGACCTAAACATGCTCCTGAAGTTGAATCATTAGCATTACACATAGGTTCAAAGGGAAGGGACCAGTCGGGACTTACCAAAATTGGTGCCTGGATCAATTTCTCCTTCAATGTCTCAAATGAATGCAAACATTCGTTAGTAAAATCAAAAGTGACATCTTTCAACAAAAGTTCAGTCAATGGTTTGGCAATATTTGAAAAGTTTTTAACAAACTTGCGTTGAAGCTAACATATCCCAAAAAGCTTCTAACTAGCTTCACCGAAGTAGGAGGAGCAAATTTTTCAATTACCTCTACCTTAGCTGGATCCACTTCTACTCGACACTTTATGCCTTGACACAATGCAATATCAAACCATAAATTGACTCTTTTCCTAACTAAGTGCCAAATAAGTCTCCTAACAACGTTTATATTCCCCAAGCATACCTCAAATGATGATCCAATAATAGAAAAATCCCCTATAAATTCTTCAATCATATCATTAAAAATTGCTAACATGCACTTTTGAAAGGTGGTAGGCGAGTTACATAATCCAAATGGCATCCGTCTATACGTAAAAGTACCGTAGACAAGTAAAGGTGGTTTTCTCTTGATCGAGAGGATCCACCTGTAATTGTATATACCCAAATAAACCATATGATGTAAAAAAAATTTCATACCCAGCCATCCTTTCTAATATTTGATCAATAAAGGGTAGTGGAAAATGGTCTTTTCAGGTGGCATTATTCAATTTCCTATAATCAATGCACGTGTGCCACCTGGTGACCGCTTAACTAGGAATAAGTTCACCCAACTCATTTTCCACTATCGTAGTGCCTCCTTTCTTGGGTACACAATGAAAGGGACTCACCCACAGACTATTAAAGATAGGATAAATCATACCTACATTAAGCAGTTTAATTACCTCAGTACGTACTACCTCATTTATATTAGTATTTAGCTGATAAGGCCATATTTGACCATATATTCTAGGTATTGTTATGGTTTAATAATGGATAATTTGATTCATTTCGTGTGTTTTGGTTATTCTTTCATGTATTTTTGGTTTTTATTGCATTTTGATCATTTATGCATATTTTGGTTATTTTTCGGTTATTTTGTATGTTTTTCACTTTTTCTTTCGTCCGAGGTTGATATGACCAGGGACTTGTATATTTTAACATGTTTGTTGAGTTGGAGTATGTAGGGATGGAGACCCGAGATGATTTCAAACTGAGGTACGTGATTAATGTCCAATTTGTGCTTGAATGTTCATTCGACAATTTGTGAGCAAATTTCAAGACTGTTGGAGGACGAATTTGAAGATTCTTATCAGCATCAAAGTTTAAGATAATTCTTTCAGCTTTCCAATGCATTTTAAATCATCTCATTCAGACATCATATAAAGAAGTTATGGTCAAATCAATCAAACACGTATAGTCTGTCACCAAAGGGAACAAAAGCAATAGGAATTCGTGTTCCAATCACACGAACTCATATTGTTGCACTGAAAAAATGGAAAACTTGTATTTTTTCGGGTTCTTAATTCTAATTAAAGCTAGGGTATAAATAGAACATTATATTTCAATTTTGGGGCATCTAGAAATTTTGTAACTTTCTCCTCACCTCCTTGAACTTGATTCAAAGCTTGAACAACGCATTTTGGTTGAACTTGGCTCTTTTTATAGAGATTTTCTCCATCGATTCAATTCTGACAGTCAAAGTATGGTTGGCGATACAGTAAGGGCTATTTTTACTCTCTTTCTTTATTGTTAACTAGTTGTGAATCACGACAAAGATTCGAATTTAT
>CAOJCR015797005.1:0-10084 GCA_948330485.1 Euphorbia neoarborescens
AAGGTGATTTTAGAAATTTGAAATTAAAATGGGAGGTTTTGGAAAAAGAAAACAATTTTTTTTAAGAAATTCTCACTCGAATCTCTTTAAAATGATGTTGGAGTCGCCACCCGGTTCCAAGCTCTACCGGGAATTAATTCACGGTATTTCTTGGATCCTAAGCCTCGAATCCAAAACCGTGATCCAGAGATCGGGTTCGGACAAGACACCTACTTATCCTTTTTCAAAAGACTTGTGAAAAGAAATCGACGACATTTTGAAAACGAAATATTTTTATTTGCAAAGGATCAAGATTTATTTTAGTTTGGATTTTAATGGTGATCGCACAAGCGTAAAGCGGTAAATAAAGAGCAAAAAATAAAATAATTATACAACAGTACACACCACCTACGAATACAGAATTTCTAGGAAAGCTATAAATCCTAGCATACATCTATCTTATACATACATCTAAGCTGCAAAGAAGATGTTAGTATAAATAAAATATATACACACGTTGGACTCAAATAAGACACGTGAAATAACATACAATAAAATAGGAAGATACGATGGCTGGGGGGTCATGAATAATAGGGGGTAGTCGGATAAATCCGGTAGATTTAATCCGACTAGACCTGGAAAATCATTTTTGAAACGCGTATGATGGGACTGGAAATTCATTTTCTCTTTAAAGAATTTTGCTCAATTTTAATTATTTTTCACATGCATTAAAGTGGGTCGAATATCCGAAAACTCGGGGGTTTCCTTCATTCTATTGTGCTGGCATCCCTAATACCGGCTTCCCGACATGACTTTCTAGATGCAAACATAATTACGGAAATTTAAATTGCGGAAATTTAAATTACAGAAATTTAAATCTAGGCCTTTTACACGTCACAAACATTAGGCAATATAAATAGGAATGCTAAAAATAAAAAGACTAAAAACAATAAAATAAAATAAAATGCAAAATGTAAAAATTCAATTTCGAGATTTATTAGGTCTCAGATTTAGCATTTGAAGGCTGTGGATTTTTAATCCCAAATTACTAAGAAGCTCAATAAAAGATGATTTAAAGGAAAATTAGTTAAACAAAAGTGATTTTAAATTGGATTTGAAAACATGTTTAGATTTAATGAGCATGTGTCGTTAAATCTAAGAAGAGAGCAGTAAAATAAATTACATGTGAATGCACATATTTTACGGTAAATTGAATTGATAAAGCCAATTACGGGAAACTGTATTTAAATTGCACTTGACGGTGAAAACGTGTTGAACAAATGGCAAGCTTGAAAACGACATATCGTGAACTTGAGAGATAGAAACAAGGTTTGATGAAAATAAATAAAATAATTAAAACTGTGAAATGACAAGGCCAGACCGAATTTTAAACAAAGTATAAAGAAAAACAAACTATCAACTGACAACGAGAGTAAATGGATCAACAAATCCAAAAGCATCCACACTTATTCTTGACGAACCTAGAATATAAACTGGAAAACACTATCAAGTGACTAACAGAGAATATGCAGGCAGTAAATCAAACAAAGTTTAAGATCTGTTTTATCATTGAAATCAAATCGAAACAACACTAAGGTTTCAAATAATGACATCAATTCAGAAAAATCTAATAATAAAAACACTGAAAAGGACAACAATAACATAAATCCAATTAATAGACAAAGAATGAGAAAAGAACACGGATATAAAATGTCTTTCGAAAAGCTAATTGAAAATAACAATGTTCTAAAACCAGAATATGAAACCATTAGATCGAAAATATCCTAGATGGAAGATATAAAAAATACACTATGGAGAAACATAGAAACAACACTAACTGTAATTTTGACAAAATTAAGAATATAACAAACTATGCGAAAACTATTTTAGATTATCAAAGTCTAGCAATGAATAAAGACTAAGAGAGTAACCTAAACAGAATACATGTATCTATTTTACAGTGGTACTACATACCAAAACATTTTCGCAGCACTTTAACAACAAAACTAATAGATTTTTTTTATAGAAAAGCAAGAACCGAACCACAAAATAATTCCAGGCACTATAAGAAATAGAAATTAAGTCGCCGGTAATAGGAACAATCAACAGAAGCAATTTCCAAAAATTGTAGGAAACCAAAATTACCCAGCTAAACTACGAGAGTTATAACAAATTGAAAAGAAAGAAGACAAAATAATAAACCTATCTTGCAAACAAGACACAACAGAAGCCAAAGAAATTGATCTGAAGAAACAAAATACTAAAAAAGAAATCTATAAATGGATATGCAAACATATACAGACACATAAAACAACCATAATCAGGAAACCGCAATTCACAGCTTCAGGTTTCGGTAACCAACCTTTACTCTGAAGGTTTCCCACTTGGCTTCGGCTCCGGTTCCTACTCCGATCACGAACCACAACTCCGTCGAACCGCTACTCCGGTGAATTTCGATCGCTAGTCTCTCAGTCTCCCTCTCTTTTGAAATCTTGACCACCCTTCAATTCTCTTAATTCTAATTGAAATCCCTAATCCCCCTTTTTCTTTGGAGAATTCGCAGACCCTACAATGAGATTTCTTTTTTCCCTTTCCTCCCTCAATTGATTTTTCAGTTAAAAAGCCCTCCTTCGATTTTTGCATAGCTCTTCCCTAAATACACTGCTCTCCTCCTCTGATTTTTTTCGAGCTCCACTCCTCTCTCTTTGTCTGCAAAATCCGCTCCTAAGTACAGCAGCCCATCACCTTTTCTTCTCTTTTAGCCGAAACCTTTTCCCCAATTTCCGTCTCTTTTTGATCCATCCCATCCCGAAAATCAGCAACCATCCCTTTCTTTTTTTCAAAATTCAGAGGCCACTATATACCTTCTCAGGCTTTTGTTCTCTCTTTCGCCTTTTTTCTTTGACTGCTGGACAAGGGACATTAGAACTGAAACTTGAATACCCACCCAAATAAAGTCCACCATCTATTTCCTTTTTATTTCCTTTTTTCGTTTCCATTTGCTGTCAAAAACAAATACAACTTCAAAATATTATCCCAAACTTTTCTCTAATTAAAATGAGTCCCACTTACCTTATTATCTTCTATTATTTTTCGTTTGTTGTTTTTTTAACCAAAAAAAATATGCTAATCAAAACTATCTTATATATATATATATATATATATATATATATATATAACAATAAAATTTTATTTTAATAACATAAATATTCACATAAAAGACAAATAACACAAATAAAAATAATACACATAATACAGATAAATAAAAATAGAAACAGTCTGGCCTGGTCTAACGATAACAAAAAATTTTGACACAACAGAAACAAAATTAATCCGGTATGAACTGGTGAAAAATATTTTTGAGTTTCAAAAATTGAATTAAAAAATGAAATTGTATTTATTGAGCTTCTTAATCGGAAATTCACAGCTTAGACTGACGAATGTCAAATCATCATAGACCCAGAAAAATCTCGTGCTCACACCTGCTCATAAGCAAAAGAAACAATATTAAATTAGCTCCCCAGCAACGGTGCCAAAATTTGATAGGTTTCGAATCCACCAAAAATACAGTTTATAAACTCTCTTGTCTCTTGGCACAAAATAAATTATGTAGCAAGGAAAAGCGAGGTCGAACCCTAGAGAGCCAACTACGGTTTCTTATCAATTATGAACAAGCAAATAAAGCAATAAAATTAAATGGGGATTGAGTGTTGAAAAATCTAAAATAAAACTAATAGTCTAAACAATGCAATAAAAGAAAAAGCAAACGAAACAAATAATCAATAAAGAAAACATCTCACCAAAGGTAGTCTTGGGATTCAAAAACACGATGACTGATCATAGACAGGAAGAATATTATTGACTTATTTCAAATTAGTTCTAACCCTAGGTTTCGTGCTTCGGATCAACTTTTCCTATTGCAGTTCTTCTTAGCATGGCTCAAACAGAACCCTAGTTAACTAATAACCCACCCTTAGCGGCTTAAAGTTCAATTCGATAACAACATTCATGTGAGAAAATCCTTGTCTAAAATAACCGGGTTCTTAGCCACTCCCAATTCATGTTTAAGTCATATATCATAGGGAGTTTGATCATAAGTCCAGATTACAAGTCTATTCCTATGAAACTGTAATTATCATGCAATCACAATAATTGGCCGGGCTAAAAATATCACATAATAAATCAATAGGAGGATATTTTACTCCCGTTCAACAAGATATAGAGAAACATGAAATAATCAATAATTAAATAAATAGAACGATCTCACAGTCTTGTTCCAAATCCGTCAAACTCTCTTAGGCAAAGCTAGGGAATTAGTTACAATTTATTGTAAAATAAACCCTAAACATAAGTTGAAATCCCATAAATTGAATGAATGAAATAAACAAGAAGAAAAGAATGGAAGAATTGTGGAGTTGTCTATAGAATGGTGGCTGGAACCCCCAAAACCCTAATAATAAAACCTATTTCTAGTTATGCCTAAAAATAATAAAAGAATCCCAAAATAATAAAAGTTTGCGTTAAAATCTTGGTGTCGACACGAGGTCATGCAAGGTCGGTTGTGAAGCACAAGGTCGTGTAGCTTTAGCACGAGGCCATTCATTTCTCCTAGAACTCTCTACATATTTCTTCTAATTGGTACAAGGTCGTACAAGGTTGGCAAGAGGTCCTGCAAGTTTGCATGTGAAGCGCAAGGTCGTGCAAAAGGAGCGCGAGGTCGTGCAAAGCTGGTTATGCTTTACAGTTTTGGCTATAACTTCTTCATCTGATGTCCAAATCTGATGATTCGAGATGAGTTAGAAAGCTAAAGGAATTATCTTCAACTTTGTCTCTAATAAGCATATCCTAAATGGGACTCTATCTGCCTCAAAATTCTCTCCAAAGTTTCTAGATGGATATTCAAGCACTAATTGGACTTATATTTGCGTGAATGAGGTGTGAGTCGTTCTTGCTGATTTATATGCTTCAATTGTGTCTTCTTAATGTCCAAAATCATCAACTCTAAACCGACAGGCCAAAACATGCAAACAACAGTGATTTATCCTAAAAACATATCAATCGAGACCGATCAACCTCATAAAAACTAAGACAATTCATGCAATTTATGAGAGTTAACATTAGCCAACATCGTTCCAGTATTAAAGAAGGATGATAGGATCAGGATCTGTGTGGACTATAAAGATCTCAATAAAGCCTATCCCAAAGATAACTTCCCATTGCCACATATTGATGTGCTAGTTGATAGTGCAATGAGATCGGCCATGTATTCCTTCATGGATGGCATCTCAGGGTATAATTAGATTTTGATGCACGAAGAGGATAAAGAGAAGACAACATTCATCACTCAGTGGGGCACTTTCTGTTATCGGGTAATTCCTTTTGGGTTGAGGAATCCTAGGCCACCTATCAGAAAGTAGTAATGACTCTACTACATGACAAGATTTACAAGGAAGTAGAGGTATATGTGGATGATATGTTGGTGAGTTCCAATACACGGGTTCAACATGGTGAGATACTATATCGGTTTATGACTAGAATTGAGAAGCATAATCTTTACCTGAATCTAAAGAAGTGTGTGTTCGGGGTTACTTCTGGAAAATTGTTGGGGCATGTGGTCAGTCAATGAGGAATCAAAATGGACCCCGATAAAATCAAAGCCATATAAGAAATGCTCCCAAAACCGAAAAAGAGGTCAGATCCTTTCTGGGCTCCCTACAATATGTAGGCCGTTTCATAGCCAAACTAACCACTATTTATGAACTTATTTTCAAACTCCTCAGAAAAAACCAACCATTCGAGTGGACGCCTGATTGCCAAATAGCCTTTGACAAAATCAAAGCCTACCTTTCTAATCCACCTATTCTTTAACCTCCCAAACCCAAAAAACCATTAACCTTGTACCTAGCCATCGAAGATAGTTCTGTAGGGGCAATATTGGTTCAAAAAGATGAGAACCAATATGAATATTTGATCTACTATCTGAGTAAGAAGCTTTTGGACTATGAATGTCTGTATAATTTGGTTGAGAAGACCTATGCAGCTATAGTCAGGTTGACAAAGAAATTATAACATTACTTCCAGTCATACCAGATCATTGTTGTAGCCAAAATAGTCCTAATAAAGTACCTGGTAGATGCCTCGGTATTAGCAGGAAAGCTTTTAAGATGACTTTTGCTTTTATCAGAATTTGATGTGGTATATGTCACCAAGAAAGTCATGAAAGGAAGGGCAGTGGAAGAATTCCTAGCTCAACAACCCATTGAATCTGATTTGTTGAGAATTTGGACTTTCCTGATGAACAATTGGCAGTGATAACAATGGAGCCCAGCTAATGGGTAATGCACTTTGAAGGAGCTGTTAACAGATATGGAGCAGGTCTGGTGGTAGCTATCATCACTCCCGAGAAAGAAGTAATCCCCCTCTCCAAATGCTTAGAATTCCAAGTCACCAATAATGGGGCAGAATACAAAGCTTGCTATTTAGGTTAGACACACTGATCACTTTAAAGGCCACAGATGTCGTCATCATTAGGGACTCAATACTGGTTATGAAACAAATCTACGGCGAGTGGGATATAAAAGAGGAATCACTTTGGCCGTATACAGAAATTACAACTGAGAAGATCCTCAGGTTCGAGAAATATGAATTTTGACATGTGCCGCGAGATGAGAATTAGATGGAATATGCTCTGGGAATGTTATCCTCTATGTGGAAAGGCCCAGTCGCTAGTCCAATGAAGCCTCTAATTCTAGAGTCATCCGAAGGGCCCTATTTTTAAAATGTATCAATATTGGTGTCTGATACAATGTGCAAAGCACACGTATTTGGCATACAAAACAAGCATAAAATATATGTATTTTGTGTATTTAACGAATATTTTGTGTTAGAATGTGGTTTTTGCAAGGTTTTCAACACTAAAGATGTTTTTAGGACATTTATGAAGAATCAGGACAAACGGGATGAATTATGGATGAAAAATGAACAAAACACAAAATCGAGAAAGATTGGGCAGGGCTCTGCTATAAGAGTTAGTGATGGAAATCAACAAATGCCTACATTTTTGAATTTTGTTACTCCAAACATAGAAAACATTCAAAGTGGAGTAATCCGACCACCAGTGGATGCACCAAGTTTTGAGATTAAGCCTGCTTTACTAGCCATTTTACAAAATAATGTTACTTTTCATGGTTTAGTAAATGAGGATCCTAATATTCATATTGCTAGATTTTTAGAAATTTGTGATACATTTAAGATTGATGGGGTTTCTATTCGCCTTTAATTATTCCCCTTCACTCTTAAAGATAAAGCAAAAGTTTAGTTGCATTCATTATCTCTTAATCCATTAACCACTTGGGGGGAATTAGCACAAGAATTTTTTACGACATATTTTCCTTTGGAAAAAATCGAATTTTTATACGTGAAATTGTCACATTCATTCAAACTTGAAATGAAACTTTTTTTGAGTCATGGGATAGGTATAAGGAAATTTTAAGGAAATGTCCTTATAATGGGTTACCAAAAAACTTTCTCATGTAAAGATTTTATAATGGTTTAAATACACTAACACGTGGCATGATTGATGTCCGTGTGGGGCATCATTGATAAGACGCACAGCGAACTCAGCATTTGAACTTTTAGAGGAAATGGCTCTAGATCACAATATGTTGTTACCCGAACAAATTTCAGTACAAAATTCTCAATCTAAACAAATTGATTTTAGTGTCACTCTTGAACATATTCAAGACCAATTTTTTGTACTAACACAAAAAAATTGACTATTTAAGTGTTAATAAGAGCATACCTTATTCTTGTCATGAATTAAAAGAAACTTCTTGTAACGAATCAAGTCACGTTCCTAAGGATGTTATGGCTCAAATAAACTATGTCTAAGGATAAGTTTACAGCAATTTAAATCCTATGGAAGATAGTCATAATCATGGTAAAATAGGCTTATTGACAACTAAGTTAGATCAGTTTCTAGATAGTTTAAACGTCAAGTTAAAAGGTCAAGATGAGAATTTTGTAAAACTAGAAACTAAGTTCAATACATTATTTTCTAATCTTGCATCTTCAATCCATAACTTGGAATTACAAATGGACAAAATGTCTAATGGAAAACCAAATTATGAATTGGCCAATATACCCTACACTAATGGGAAAAGTTTTATAGATCATGTAGAAGCCTAACTCTTTGTTCGGGGAAAGTTGTAGAAAACTTAGATCCTTTGAGTATTGCTACTAATATTATTGTTGAGAATGTTGAAGAATCCGGTGCAAGTGCAAATAAGGAAGTTCAAACGGAAATGCATGAGGAGCAAAAATAAGAGGCTTCTCTAAATATCAACCGCCTCCACCATTTCCATAAAGGCTCAAACAAAAGAACCAAGATAAGCAATTTCTTGACTTCATTAACAAAATAAAGAATTTACATATTAATCTTTCATTTATAGAGGCTATTACATAAATTCCTAACTACAGAAAATTCATTAAAGAACTCATTTCTAAGAAGCATAGTTGGGAAAATGTGTCATCAATCACTTTAATGGAAGATTATAGTTTTATAATCTCTAATGATTTTCCTACTAAATTAAAAGACCCCAGAAGTTTTACTTTACCATGTAAATTAGGAAACGTTGAATTTCCTCATTGCTTGTATGACTTAGGGGATAGCATAAATCTTATGTCATTATCGATTTATAAAAAACTTGGATTATTAGATAAAGTGAAAAGAATTTAAATGGTTTTGCAACTTGCTAATCAATCTATCGCTAAACCATATGGCACAATTGTAGATGTTTTAGTTTAAGTAGGAAATTTTGTTTTTCCCACAGATTTTGTAATATTAGACTTCGTGCATGATGAAAAATGCCCTCTTATTTTAGGAAGACCTTTTATGAATACGGGCCATGCTATAGTTGATTCTTCTGTCGGGAAAATCATGTTGAGAATAGGGAATAACAAGGTGGAATTTTTCATGAATAAAACTTTGAAATATCCTATAGAAGATGATACATGCATGTATGTTGACGTGATTGGTTCATATGTGCAAGATTCTTATTCTTTTGATGAAATGCATGACATCTTGCTTATTAAAAATAAAGTATGTAAAACAACAAGTATAGAACCTTTATTTTGGGATGAGGGAGCTATCCCTCCTTCCATAGCAAAACCTCCCAAAGTTGAATTAAAAGAACTCCCTAATCATTTGAGATACTCCTATGTAGGTGAATAAAACACTTTACCTATTATAATTTCTAGCAAACTTGATAAATAATAAGAAGAAGAGTTGCTAAAAGTGGTTAGAATTAAGAGTATAGGTTAGAAAATTTCCGATTTAAAAGGTATTAGTCCAAATACTGTTTTGAATCACATACATTTAGAAGAAGGGCATGTACCTAAAGTGGATAGGTAAAGAAGGTTAAATCCGAACATGAAAGAGGTAGTAAAGAAAGAAATAATTAAATTATTAGATGCTGGAATTATCTACTCTATTTTGGATAGCGGATGGGTAAGTCTGGTACAAGTGGTACCTAAAAAGGGTGGTATGACTGTAGTTAAAAATGATAGGAATGAACTTATACCTACTAGAGTAACTACGGGGTGGAGAGTATGCATTGATTATAGGAAACTTAATATGGCAACTAGAAAGGATCATTTTCCTTTACCTTTCATTGATCAAATGTTAGAACGTGTTGCTGGTCATGCATATTATTGTTTCTTAGATGGATTTTCAGGATATTTTCATATTTTTATCAATCCATCCAATCAACATAAAACCAATTTTACATATCCTTTGGTACTTTTGCATATCGACATATGCCATTTGGTCTTTGCAATGCCCCTGCTACATTTTAAAGATGTATAACTGTTGTCTTTAGTGATGTAGTTGAAAATATAATGGATGTTTTCACGGATGATTTTACCATTTATAAAGATTCATTTCATGCATGTTTAAACAATCTAGATAAAATTTTGTCACAATGTGAGGAAACTAATCTTGTTTTGAATTGGAAAAAATGTCATTTCATAGTAGATGAAGGCATAGTTCTAGGACAAAAGATTGATCAATAAGGTATTCAAGTAGATAGAGCCAAAACAGACCCAT
>CAOJCR015798572.1:0-12667 GCA_948330485.1 Euphorbia neoarborescens
TCTATACCATGCTCCCAAGCTATCTAATCTATCCCATTCTCCTTTGCATGTCCATTTCAAGTATGCTTGTATGCTTAATTAATGCATGTTCGTGTATGCTTGTTTATCGCAATTAAGTGTATGCTTATCCATGTATGTTTATACGTGTATGTTTATGCCATGTATGCATGTTAGATGGAAGATAATCCCTTCCCAAGAAATTGTATCCCATAGGATTTATGCTCCTTCGATTGGGTTGCACTATTATACTCTGATTTATGCTTGTTTTATTTACCGCTTTGAATGTATGACGCGATCACTTAAATAAATACAACTAAAATCAACCATAAGTGTTTTCACAAATAAAATCATTTTGTCTTCATAAATTTCATCGATTTCGTTAAAACATATTTTGAAAAGGGATAAGTAAAAGTCTTGTCCGAACTCGATCTTTGGATCACGGTTTTGGATTCGAGACCAAGGTTCCAAGAAATACCGTGATAAATTCCCGGTATGATTTTAGAACCGGGTGGCGACTCCAAAATCATTTTCTAGAAACCTGAGTTTGGATTTCTTTTTCAAAAATTTACTTTCCTTAAAAAATCGTTTTATTTCTATTTTCATTTTCATCAAACCCTAAGCACGCGTTCATATGCGTATATCGTTTGGAGCTCCTTCCTCTGAAAGCCTTGAGGCCGCTTCTAAGGCGGGGTGTACTAGGAAAGGAATCCTCCACTCGCTTGGAAATGCTTTCCTGTTATCATTTTTTACTTCATTTCGTGATAAGTCTTCAAAAGACGCGTCACTTGTGCACACGAGAGCACCAAGATGCTCGCGGCATGTGTACACCTTTACAAAACCGAATTTTACTTCATTTTCTATATCCTTAGGCTTGATGAGTCTCACAAGAATACTCATCGCGTTGTTTTGTTCACGAGAGCGCTAAGATGCTCGCGATGTGAACCAAATTTTTTAGATCAACTGTCACAATTACTCTTTCATTTTACATTCGAGTTCCGATCTTGAAATCTTCATTTTCAAAAATCATATTTTGCCTTTCCTCGAAAAGTCGCTGCGCTCATAGTGGCGACTCTGTTGGGGATTTTCTTTTCAAAACTTTTTACTAAAAGTTTTCAAACTTAAAAATGTTTTGAAAAGAAATTTTTGACAAGCCTTTGAAATATACTTTTTCAAAAGACTTAAAACGAAATCGACGAAATTTCTAAAAATGAAATGTTTTTATTTATGTATCCATTCAAAAGGATTTTTATCTTTTATGCTCCTGCATTTCACTAGTAGGCATTTTCCCCCCACTAGGACCTCCATACCTACCCCGGCTCTCTCAAGAAATGTTACTTGGGTTCCACTTCAGTCCCTTGAACGCGTATTGGGAGGCCACCTATAGCCTCGTACTGCTCTTCTCGATCGTACCTATTTTGGGGGAGAAAGGGCGTATATTTTGCTATGGGACCCTCCTTTGCTATCCAGACTTTAACTTCCTTGCATATAGAAGCCATAGAAATTTCCCTAGGATTCCAAAACGAAAAATAAAAATGAATCTAGTTTCGACCTTTGCCTTTCCCCGTTAAAGGCAAAGCGACCCCCCACCTAGGAATGGTTAGAGACTGTATACTGCGTGGAGTTATAAGGTTAGAAACTTTCCACTTTGCTTGCTTCTTGTTATAAACTGCTATGTGTGATTGCCTTTGTGTGCACTTACATAATCATTCATGTTTAGCATTCAGGTCTGTATGCCACGCCAACCCACATCTTATGCAGCCACTTGCATTTCTTTTTAGTCAGTGTCTCATGATACACGTTGCTATCATATCTTCGATAGGACCACTAGCGTCTGAACCTAAGTCATCGCTACTCTCTTAGACTCAAGAACGAGTCTTTATCACTTTCGAGCTTACGAACCGAGCCCTCACTCTCTTTTGACTCAAGAACTGAGTCATCTTTTATAGGCTTAAGACTCAATCCATCTCTTTAACTCAAGAACCGAGTCATCTTTTATAGGCTTAAGACCTGAGCCGTCTCTTTTGACTCAAGAATTGAGTCATCTTTTATAGGCTTAAGACCTGAGCCGTCTCTTTCGACTCAAGAGCCGAGTCATCTTTTATAGGCTTAAGACCCGAGCCGTCTCTTTAACTTAAAAACCAAGTCATCCTTTATAGTCTTAAGACCCGAGCCGTCTCTTTTGACTCAAGAACCGAGTCATCTTTTATAGGCTTAAGACCCGAGCCGTCTCTCTCGACTCAAAAATCGAGTCATATTTTTTTAGGCTCAAGATCTAAGCCGACTCAAGACTTGAGTCACCTTACACTTGTAGGCTTGAAATCCAAGCCTTTATCTCTCTTGACTCAAGATCCTAGTCTTTATCATGTGTAGGACACAAAAAACCGACGCCCGTCATCACAGTCTGCTGTAACACCGTAACTGTTCTCAACTCTGTCGACGTGTGTGTCGTCACACTCGCTAGCATCCACATATTATTCATGCATCCTCATGCATCACTCTAACTGGTTGTTCCATGTGTAGTGTGGAGGAGAGAAGGTTCCCAGCTAGTCAGGGTAGAATCAGAATCAGATCTGAGCAGTCCAGTACAGGGGTTTGAGGAAGGGACAGTTTCAACAGAACAGTATCAGTTTGAGTCAGAGCTAGTGAATAGAATGTAAGGATTAAATCTGGATCAGAATCAGGACCTTTCAGGACAGCTTGGAGGGGATAGAGCATATGAAACACCAGTGACCCGAGCTGATGTCACCGAAATGGTTACAGACTTATTCAACTCAGAACATTTTGCGAGCCTGTTAGCTACCAAGTTGATAGAGGTTTCAGAAGCTCAGAGGCTTACTAGGGTGGGCCCATCAAACCCACCACCGGTTCAAGTCTCTATTCAGAATGAGGTTATCACACCTAGAGCTGCACAAAGGGCGCCCTCAGTCTCCTCAAGCGATTGCAAACCAGGCTGAACCTACCAACCAACACGCAGCATGGCAAGATGCCATGCAAGAATAGTTCCTACAGCTAGGAAGGAGCAACAAGAGGTGATAGAGAGAATACTCAATATGTTAGCTGTGAAAGAGTTGAAATATACCAACCCGAAAGAGCTACAGGCCACTGGGATAGAGAGGTTTCCACCAGGGTTCTCCATGCCTCGATTCCTGACTTATAAGGGTAAGGAATGTCCAGCTTCTCATGTAACTCGATTCGTCACTGTCTTGACTATGGCCAGACTAAGCCAGAATCAAATTGCCCATCTGTTCCTCACGACTTTAGATGCTAAAGCAACCATCTGGTACAACCAGCGGCCTGAAGCTATGAGAAGGGATTGGGAAGCACTATCAAAGGCATTTGTAAGCAACTGCGCTTATAATAATACTGAGTTTAAGACTTCCCTACAAGATCTGGAAGAGGTGTGCCAATAGCCGGGTGAGGCTTTCCATGACTATTACCAAAGATGGTTAAAACTATGAATGGCTTAGCTGTTAAGCCGCTGATGTCTGAATTGATCATAAAGCTGGTAGACGGTAGCCTCGATGTGTACAAGAAAGAGATGTGATACCGAACCTTCAGTTCCTACCTGGAAGTGTTGGAGATGGGTAAGCGGGTTGAGAAATATGAGGTCTTATCAAGGCAGACACAGAATTTGGGTTTCAAGCCCAAGACCTTCTCTACAAGCTACAAGCCTCTAGAACAGAGTTCGGACACCAAGCCGAGTCCCCCAGTGACCTCCCGTGTTGATGTTCCCACTATTTCCCAGGCCATTAATAGTCAGAAAATTCAGAGAAGAAAGTCGGTTGTCAATCTGTAGTCCATGAGCTTTTCAAAGATCTTCTACAAATTTCGGAAGGCCGGGGAGCTGGACTCAGTAAAACCCTACGTTGCACCAGCTCCAGAAAACAAAGACAACTTCTGTACCAACCACGTAGTTACTGGGCACAAAACAGATGAATATGCATCTTTGTTTTTTGCAATCTGAAAGCTTGTCAACGACAGTTGTATCGAGGAGCCGCCATTTAAGCCAAGCACCCAAACCAATCCTTTGCCAAGGTTTGGAGGACAGATAAACATGATTCAGTCTGGAGCTCTCGAAAGCGTAATTATGAAAGAATTATCAAAGTGGCAAGAAGAGGCCAAGGTCGAGTTTGTTGCGGCCGCCTCTAGCCAGCTAAAAAGGATCAGATTGGAAGATATTGAATCTGGTAGTAGCGACGAAGAGATCCTCGTAGTTCCTAAGAAGGAGGTTCCCAAGAACACTCCTGAGATCAAACCAGTTAAGGTTAATCTAATGCAGATTGAATCTGAAGAGGAAGAGTCTGAGAAGGTAGAGAAAAAGACGATGTGGCCAGTATCCATGAATGCGGGTGTATTTCTGAGTCCTGAGGATGGAAAAGTGAATAACGTGACCCGCAATGGTCGAGTGTTCAGATACAGAGGAAAGGGCGGCCAGAACGGAGGTCGCAATCCATCAAGGCACCAGGACATTAGACAGACAGAGCAGAATCAGAATGAAGATCTTTCTGGACAGACTATACCCACTACAGTGCCTATCACAGTCACTCGTCCTCCTGCTGTAGTCACTAACAATACAGTTGTTGATCAGTTGAAGAAAACACAAGCCAGAGTCAGTGTCTAGTAGCTATTGAAAGAATCTGCACGCCATAGACAGGCAGTCATAAAGAAACTAATGGAAATTGATATGGCTCCTATGTCTTCTCCTGAAGAAGTTTATGGTATGATTTGAAGTGTGGCTAAAGGGGAAGTGGTAGACCCAGTGCTCACCCAGAAAAATCCTGTAATTGTATTTTCTGATGCAGAACTACCTCCTGAGGGGCAAGCACATAACAAAGCAATGTATCTGAGGGTTCAAATCATGGATCGATCAATGCCTTTCGTTACGGTCGACGACGGGTCAGCTCTGAACATTTGCCCGCTTAAGATCCTACCCCAACTGGCACTTAGTGAAGAGATGCTGCAAAAATCTACCACTATCATCAGAGCTTATGATGATAGCAAAAGGTCCGTGTTGGGGACTTTTGAGACAGACGTGGAAGTCCAAGGGTGAAAGCCAAAATGGTGTTTACTATGATTGATATCCTTATGACCTTCACTCTCTTACTGGGTAGACCTTGGATTCATTCACTAGGTCGAGGTTCCTCTACGCTCCACCATAAGATAAAGATGCCGAAAGATGGCAAGATTGTGACTATTAAAGCTGACCAACCAAGCATTGTAGCAGCATTGGCAGCCCTAGAGCTCCCCACTACTGGTTTTCAATTAGCCTGCATTCAAAGTTAGTTAGGACCAAAAGACAGAATTCGAAAGAAGGAAAGGGTACTCCCAGTCAGGCCATGGCTGTATAAATATCTTGCTAAGATGAACTATAAGCCTGGTCGGGGACTCAGCAAGAACTTGCAGGGGATCATCAATCCGGTTTATGTATCGATCCAGAAAGACAAGAAGGGATTGGGCTATCGCCTCAGAATGACGGTCAGAAAGAGGAATCTGATGGACTTCCTGTATGTTAATTTCATTAGGTTCAAGGAGCCTGTGTACAACGGTGAGCCAGAACCCATGGAACATTTGGGAGAGGTAGCTCCTGGATTCGAGATCTTCAATGATGTAATGAACTTTGCTACTGATACCTTGATTGAAGTTACTAAAGAACCTGCAACACTCGAGGAAAAGCCAGCTGAAGAGGTGATGATGCATGCTAAAAATCCGCTTTCTAAGGATATAGTAGAAACCATGGATGCCATATATGAGACTCTGACCACCATTTTATCCAAGTCAGCTTAAGGCAGTGGGACTATGGGCGAGATTCAGGGCATTCTGAAGACTAAGGCAGAAGAAGTCGACATGGCTGTTATCAAAGGCAAATCCGCCCAAGGAACCAGTGTGCTAGACATGGTTAAAGAGAAGTTTCTGGGAGAAGGCTCATCCGCAACACCTGCAGCAGCCCAAGAGATGGTGAAGGAAGCTCCACCACCAGCAGCAACATCTGAAGACCCTTTGCCTATAGAGGAGGACACCTCTAACTATGTAATAGATGTAGGCTCTCTGTTTAATGTTGACAATTCGGCCTACAAGGCCTTCAATGAAATGAACTCTGCTTTCACTTACTTCTGTGACTTATATTTTTGTGATTTCATGCATTCATTTGAGCATTCATGCAAGGTATTTAGCATAAATAACACGTCATTGCATGAGATAAACATTGGAACTGTTAATGAGCCAAAACTTGTATGCATTTCTTCCGATATGACTTCTGAGGAAAGGAGAGATATATCAACCACACTTGGTAAGCATGTAGCAGGTTTCGCATGGTCATACGAGGATATACCGGTAGTCGACAGAAATATTACCGAGCACAGAATCCCAACTAATCCGAATATAAGGCTAGTGAAGCAGAAACTCTGAAGGCTACGACCAGAGTGGGCCAAGAAAGTCAAAGAGGAAATCCAGAAGCAACTGAAAGCCAAGTTCATTGAAGTGGTAGAGTATCCGCAGTGGTTGGCAAATGTGGTACCAGTGCCCAAGAAAGATGGTCGGGTCAGGGTCTGTGTTGACTTCAGGGATCTGAACAAGGCATCACCCAAGGATGACTTTCCACTTCCATACATCGATATGCTGATAGACAATGAGGCTATATTTCAAATTTATTCCTTCATGGATGACTTTTTTTAGTATAACCAGATTCTTATATCAGTCACGGATAAAGCTAAGACAGCCTTCATAACAGAGTGGGGCACGTACTGCTATAGAGTAATGCCATTTAGTCTTAACAATATAGGGGCCACCTATCAAAGAGCAGTGACCACTCTTCTCCATAACATGATACACAAGGAAGTGGAAGTCTACATAGATAGATGACATGTTAATGAAGTTCGATACTCGAGCCGAACATTCAGCGGTGCTAGATAAATTCCTCACCAGAATTGGAAAGTATAATCTGCGATTGAATCCAGCCAAATGTGCCTTTGGGGTGACTTCAGGGAAGCTACTGGGGCATATTGTAAGCCAGCGGGGGTATCGAGATGGACCCTGACAAAGTCAAAGCTATTCAAGAAATGTCGGCACCCAAGACGGAAAAAGAAGTGAGAGCCTTCCTGGGTTCCCTACAATATGTCAGTAGATTTATCGCCAGACTTACTACAATGTGCGGGCCCATCTTCAAGCTGCTCAGAAAGAACCAACCAGTGGTATGGAATGAACAATGTCAAATAGCCTTCGATAAAATAAAGGATTATCTGATGAATCCTCCAGTTTTACAGCCACCAGCGCCTGGAAAGCCCTTGATCATATACCTGGCTATCGAAGACAGTGCAGCAGGGGCAATACTAGTCCAAGAAGATGAATCGAAGAAAGAGTATCCTATCTACTACCTGAGTAAGAAGTTTCTAGATTACGACGTTCGGTGTACTCTAGTAGAGAAGACATGTGCAGCAATGGTCTGGCTAACAAAGAAGTTAAGACACTATTTCCAATCCTATCAGATCCAAGCAGTAGCCAAAGTTGACCCTATGAAGTACCTCTATGCAGCACCAAGCTTAGTGGGAAATCTATCCAGATGGCTATTACTCCTATCTAAATTTCACATTGAGTATGTGACTCGCAAAGTGATTAAGGGTCGAGCAGTGGCAGAGCTTCTAGCACAACAGCCAGTGGATTCAGACTACAGAGAAAACTTAGAATTCCCAGATGAGCAGCTTGCAACAGTTGAAGAGGAATCAGTATAGAAATGGGTGATGTTCTTCGATGGGGCCGTCAACAGAAAAGGGGCAGGTCTCGGAGTGGTCATCACCACACCTGAAGGAGAGATAATTCCTTTATCAAAATGCTTGGAGTTTCCCGTGATTAACAACGGAGTTGAATATGAAGCTTGTTTGTTCGGGATGGACACACTGTGAAACCTCCAAGCATCCCATGTTCTTATCGTGGGCGATTCAATATTGGTAATCAAGCAAGTCACCGAAGAATAGGAAATCAGAGAGAAATCCCTACGACCCTACCTTGAAGCAGTGTGGGAGCAAAGTACAGCATTCCAGATCTGTGAATTCAAGCACCTGCCCAGAGATGACAATCAGATGGCTGATTCACCAGCCACCCTATCTTCTATATGGGAGAATCCCACAGAGAACCTGATGAAGCCGCAGATAGTAGAAACAGCTTCAATACCTTACTTTCAAGCAGCTAGAATTTAGTGTGCTATAGCAGAAGAGAAGCCTTGGTATTTCGACATTCAAACTTTCCTTGAGAGTGGTATGTTTCCCATGGATGCCACTGAGTCCAATAAGGCTACAATCAGGAGACTAGCAGCTCAATACAGATCCTTTCAGAATCAGTTATTCAAGAAGACTGCAGATGGTCTACTCCTGAGGTGTCTGAACAAAGTAGAAGCGCAACAAGTCATCCAGCAAACCCACTCAAGGGATTGCGGCCCACATATGAATGGTTTGGATCTTGCCAAAAAGATCATGAGAATGGGATACTTCTGGACCACGATGCAGACAGATTGTGTGGAAGAGGTGCGAAAATGTCATGAATGTTAAATCTACAGTGATCTCAATCATCTACCACCGCTAGAATTACAAAACCTTTTAACATATTGGCCTTTCTCTGCCTGGGGCATCAATATTATCGGTGAAATCCGACCAATAACTTCTAACGGACACAAGTTTATAGTAGTGGCAGTTGACTACTTTTCGAAGTGGGTTAAAGATAAATCCTACACTACTATTACAGCTAATCAAATGGCTAAATTCATCTCGAAGTAGATTATCTCATAGTACGGGGTCCTATACCACGTCGTATCTGATAATGGAGCACAGTTCTAGGCTGAAACAATAGATCTTCTGGCCCGGTATGGAATAGAACATCACAAGTCTTCTCCTTAAAGACCTCAAGCTAACGGGGCAGTGGAAGTGGCTAATAAGTCAATCAAGAGAATTTTGAACAACATGGTAACTACCACCGGGATTGGTCAAATAAACTACCATTGGTACTATAGGGATACCGCACCAGCGTCAGAACACCTACCGGCCAGACTCCTTACTCTTTGATCTATGGGATGGAAGAGTGCTCCCGATTGAAACTGAAATCCGGTCACTCAGAATAGCACTAGAAGCACAGCTTCCAGAAAATAAATGGGCTAAGGGCAGATATGAACAACTGATATTCATCGATAAAAAACGGTTGTCAGCACTTCACAACCTACAAATATATCAACAGCTCATGGCTCGAGCCTACAACAAGAGAGTCAGAAAGTTCCCAGAGCCGCTACAAGTTGGGGATCTCATCCTAAAATAGATAAAGCTGACTAGTACAGATGTTAGGGGCAAATTCAAGCCAAACTGGGAAGGTCCCTACGTTGTCACAAAAAACTTCTCCAAAGGAGCTGTCAAGATCGCAGACATGGACAAAAATGAGTTCAACTACCCCATCAACCAAGGCCTGCTGGGTTCATTGCACTTAGGATCTAGCGAGAAAAAGAAATGGCCGACCTGAACGCAGAAGGAATATGCCTGTCGAGTTCAAAACCAAAAAGGGGACTCGGTCAAAAGTTAGGGCAAACAAAATGAGTGTTCACCAGGTACAAATCCCGTAAAGGAGTACTTGGTGGTAGGATTCAGATCAGGAATGTATACCACCTTTGTAACATTCAATCAAATGATTTATTTTCATCAATGAAATGTTATTTTGTTCAGTACTTTGAATGTTTTAAATCACATCAATACAAGAAATGGTCGTAATTGAAAATATGAAACCATGCTCTAGAATTTTAATCCTCACAATTTACTTTCACTCATCTTGTTAATCATCAGAATTATCTTCATACACTTGAAAAAAAAGAAGAAGAAAAAAAAAGAAAAAAAAAAGAGCCCGTCAGGTTAAAAATCGAGAGGTTCTCGGCAGCCTGGTAAAAAATTAAGGCAAGCTCGTCAGGTTGAAAATCGAGGGATCCTCGATGGCCTAGTCAAAAGTTAGAGCAGCTCGCTGGAGTAAAAATCGAGAGGTTCTCAGCAGTCCAGGCAAAAATTAAAGCACATTTGAATTTCAGACATCGTTGTTGCACTCACTTCAATGGAACAACTCCAATATGAGAAGAACCTTTGAACCCCTGCACGAGACTCACCAGATGGCCACTCCAGAAGGATGCCAACCCAATGACAAGCAACATGTCACTATCAAAAAGCTTTGACACAGAAGATTGCTTAGATTTACGCATCTAACATCTACATATGCATTCACAATATCTATACGACACTTCATAAAGAGTTGAGAATAATCAATCATCTGGCAAAATTTCGTAAGTCTAAAATCTTTCGGTCACTGGCAATTAAGTCCAAACTAATCTTATCAATCATCTAAAAAAATTTCGTAAGCCTAAAATCTTTCTATCATTGGGAATAAAGTCTAAACCAATACATCAATCATCTGGAAAAATTTCGTAAGTCTAGAATCTTTTGGTCACTGGCAATTAAGTCCAAACCAATCCATCAATCATCTGAAAAAGTTTCGTAAGTCCAGAATCTTTCGATCACTGTCATCGTAAGTTCATATCATCATATCCTCATATCATCATGCATCTAGCAACGAACCACAAGTTCAAAGCACTTCTCCCTCCCTTATCTCTTAATCGAAGGGGCAAAAATTTTTGTTTCTAAATTGTCGATTAAGAGATGAATACGATCGATCCTTTCCGCCCTCTTAATACAAAACCTAAGAATTCAGAGTGAAGGAAAGATTACATGTGAAGCGTGGAAACAAAAGCTTGCACTAATCCTTAAGATCTGAGGATGAAGGCAGCCGAGCATCTTTACCCTCGGTACGATCCTCCGAAGGGTAAAAGAATGTAACCAGTTCATGGTGTGCTCACTTCGTATTCATAAATTCTATGCAAAAGAATTTCCTTACACGAGGGGCAACTGTGAGCACCGAGATTTTATCCCAAGGGCAGTGATGAAATCGGCTTCGTCGATTACCCTTCGTGACCGCCGTATTCGCGTGTATTGATCCAAGGAGGCTGAGATTCTCACATTCGAGACCTGAACAATGTGTATTCCAATTGGTTTCGACAAATCAAACCTTTCTAAACATTTTCAAAATTGGGTTCGGTCGGACCGAAAACTAGCCCATCGACCGTCCCGCATCAAACCGAAAATCCAACCATTAAACCTGTCTTCTAATCCCTCCCAACCAGATTTTTTTGGTCTTTAAAAACTCAAATCATTACCCATTTTGGCAATTATGCTTTTTTAGACAAGAAATTCAACTCATGTCACCTTACCTTTTCAAGAGGAGACCAAAAGACTTGTAGGGACCACTCTTGCATGAGATGGCAACAACTTCCTCTTGAGGGGAGTCCCATTTACAGGTTTGGCAGCCAAAAAAAGGTCCTAATCCCATCTCTTCCAATACACCAACAACAACCAAGAACTTACCAACTATTTCTTTCATCAACTCACTCTTCAAAACTTTTTCTCTCAATATTCTTCATCTTCTTCTACCTTCAACTCCACTCCCAGCAAAAAAAACACTCATTTTCCAGCTCTTAACTCAAATCTCCAGCAGCCCTCACACCTCCCATCATCATCCACACACCCATCTACTTCATCCTACTCATTATCTTCACCATCTCCTTCACCCTCGCCATAAAACTAACCTTTTTACCATTCGAAGTCCATCAAATCTCCTCTTTCACACTCCAATAAGCAAGAATCTCAACAAATAAGATCATCTTTTTCCTTGGGGTGTCATTTCCAAGCACGAGAATCACATAGTTTGGGGTTCGGGCCGAGTAAGCTCTCCAACGACCGTTCGGTATTCAACACCTACACGTAGAGAAAGCACGCATCAAAGGTAATATCTCTAAGCTCTAGTTCTTCCTCATCTCTTTTCTCTTCTGTTTTCTTATGTTTGAAGTGGTTTTCGGGTTTTGAAACCGAGTGATTCCCATTTGAAGTCACTAAAAACCGCTTTTGAGCTAAATAATGGGAAAATCACCTAACTTATATGTAAACTTGTAAAACCCAGACTTTTGGATGTCCCAAGGACTTATTTTTATATACCCTAGCTGTTGTGGAGTGTTTCGGGACTTAAACAGACAAAAATGAATAAAGAAAACGAAAAAATGAGAAAAGGATTGCATGTGTGCGTAGAGCACAGACACTGTGCGCGTAGAGCACCAAGCCTATGCTAGACGCACACAGGCTTAGTGCTTGACGAGCATAGGGCCAAAAACCAATCTGTCCCCTTTTTCCATTAATGTGCATCTGTTGGGCTTCGGTATTGGTTCCGAAAAAATTATCGGGCGCAGCGGAAGCCTTTTAAAACTTTCCGGTACCGATCCCCATGAGAACCTTTGGTTGATTCAGGCAAATAATCAACCAATCTATTAGATTTAATATATTTAGGGTTCTAAACCTAAAAGAGGGAATTAGGATTACCTCGTCCACAGAGTAATATGCGGAACACTGTAGACCTCGAATCCGTGCTAGCAGAAGGCAGGCTTGATCAACCGGAGTGAATCAGGAGCAGGAGACCGGAAGAATTTTCTCTCCTCTCCCTTTGTGATTTTCGAAAATCACCAGTATATGGGGGCTAGGGTTTTTGTTTCATTAAACACCCTTATATACTGACTGAAAAACCCTGCCTGCATATGGGCTTAATTTCAGTCCAG
>CAOJCR015799286.1:0-11809 GCA_948330485.1 Euphorbia neoarborescens
ATTTTGAAGCTCCATTAATCTTGTTTCTTCAATTGTTCGATCATCTTCTGCTTGTAACGATTCAAATCGATTTGTTTGATTCTTGTTCTTCTTCATCTCTGATTCAACTTAATCTTGGGGATTTCTATAGTGCTCTGATACTATATAGAGAATCAAGAATGAAAGATCAAAATGATTGTATTGAATTGATTTAATAAGTCGTTGATTACATCTATTTATATTACAATCGTTGAACTGATAACAAAGAAGAGGGAAATTCAGTTATAGATTGGGCCAATACTATTAACCTATATATTGAACCCGAACCGGCCCAACTATCTCTGCTTTATTACCGTTATTGCCAACGGTCTTCTTTATTCTTTCTTCTTTACAGGTTTAGTCGATACGGTAAAACAAAAAAAAACTCGATGACAGTGGTCATTGTTCATGGCAATGTAAGAAGAAACAAGCAGTAGCTCATATGAACATTTGGAGAAAAAAAAATGCTCCTATGGGCTATTGATACTCATACAGATTCTTCAAGATGATGACTCTTTAGGCACCAAAGCCAGCATTTCAATAAGTTAAGGGTGCTTTTAGAGCTCCTTTCCGCAGTCGTAAAAGCTCATTTTGATATAAAAAAAAAATATATATGTATATATATGTTTTTCTCAAAATGAGCTTTTACAATTGGAGCTTTGAAACTCTAAAAAGTAGTCTCATAAAGTTGTAATTAGAGTTAGTTTAAGATTGTGACAAAAAAAAAGAGTTAGTTTAGGATTGATAAACCTATTTTCTAATAATACTTTATGCTAGTATTAATTACAAGATGTATTGCTATCTCTTTGATCAAACTACATCGGACGGTGTTGATTATTTCTACTTCCTTCCATAGTGTCATTCGGAGGATCTAGCAATTAGAGGCAGTGTTTAGCTGTTTAGACTTGTTACTGATAAAATTACAATTTAAATGCAAGTCGTAGAAATTGTGATTTAACTGCGGCATAAACTATATTAGCTTGTGTTGTGCTTGATTGTATTCCTTTTAATGCAATGATATACACTATATTAGATAAAAGTAAACATGTTCGAGTGATCAAATTTTTGTTTAAAAATTCTTGTTTAGATCCGACTCAACTTATTATTTAAAAATTTCGGGCTTAAATTAGACTAAAAAGCTAAATTTCAAATGTATTCCTTTTAATGCATTGATGTACACTATATTAGATCAAACTAAGCCTGTTCATGGTCGGGTTGGGCCGAATTTTATTTAAATAGTTTTGTTTAGATCAGGCCTAGTGCGCTATTAAAAATTTCGGGCTTGAGCTAGAATAAAAAGTCAACTTTCAATTATATTCCTTTTAATGCCTTGATGTATACAATATTAGATCAAACTAAACTTGCTCATGGCTGGGTTAGCCTTGATAAAGTTGAATTTTTGTCTAAAAGTTCTTATTTAGGTCCGGCTCAGTCCGCTATTCATAAATTTTGGATTTAGACAAAGTTAAAAAGCTAAAATTTAAATTCATCCATCTAATCTGTCTAATATTTATATTTATTATCATAAATAAAAAATTTCTTTTATTACTAAAATATTAAAAATATATATTCAGTACCAATCCTATACAATTTACATTAAAAATGCAAATTTTTAGTGGCGGATTTGCTTCAATCTACCACCAAATTTGGTGCTATACTGTTTTTCTCTAAATTAATATAATAATATTTTTTTAATATATTATATTTACTTAATTAGTTTAATATTCATTTTAATTTAGATTATACCATTTTAATTTAGTTAATCAAATAATCAATTATTGCATTTTATTTTGTTTATATGTATGATGATTTTTATGGGTTACGAAATTTATATTATTTTAAGTATTTAATTCAATTTGTATATGTAGTTATTATCAAAATTATTTAATAGAATTTTATAAGATTATATAAAAATACATAAAAAAATAAATAAATAATGTGAAAGTATTTTAAAAATAATAATATAATTATTATTACAAAAATAGAAACTGAATAATACACAACATACAGTAATATTGAGCACAAATGCATATATATATTTATTTTAATTAAAGTACGTACTCATATAGATATGACATATAATGATAAATATTAAAATTGATAATAATAGAAAATAGTATAATAATTATAACAAATTAGTTATATTTATAATAAAATAGGAAAGTAAAGAATATACTAATAATAAAAAAATTTAATATAAATAAATAAAATATTAATATTTATTTTGAAAATAAAAAATAATTGAAAAAATATAGTAAATATTATTAAATTATATAAAAAATGAGATTTCCTTTGCACGTTCAAATTTTAAGCCATAAAAAGTGTTTGGCCTCGAGGAAATTCCTATTCCACATCGGAGTGAATTAACTAGGGTAAGTTTATCCAAGCAACCAAACACAAGCGCCACAACGTCCCTTATCTTAATCGCACTTCCAGGCGGAGTAGCCACTGAAATCAGTTCCAAATGGCGAAAGGCAAGAAAGAATTGTTATCCAAAGCGCCGTGGAGGGGCGATGATGACGCCGACGCCGATAAATTCAAAGACGCGAAGCTCAAAGTTACCAGTCAGCCCGGTTCCACCTCCACTATGCACGTTCCCGGCAAGAAGAACAGTAACCGCCGCTCCAGCGACGATGGTGACGAAGATGATCGCCTTGAGCTCGACCCGGAGCTTCGTTATAGTTTCCAGCGAAATTTTCAGGTTTTTGAGCTGAATTTGAATTTAATGGAATTGATATATAGTATTGAAAGTTCAATGGTGCGTCTGTATGTGGAATTAGGGAGCGATTGCTAATTAGGTCATTATGTTTTCTTATGAATTTTATCAGTTTCTCCAAAGAGTATTTAGCATCGACACTATCGTTAAGCCTCTTCCACCGGCCATGGCGTACAATGTTTCTCGCAATTTGAACTTCTTCACTCGCATTTTTACACAGTTCTTCGGTGAGTCCTTTCGTTTGTTTTGCTTCTTGTGAGATTATTCTTTGAATTTGTTTTCTGATTATAATGGTTATGTTTTTCAATAGCTTTTTCATTTTCTTTTTGGTATTTAAGTATGATTTGATTATTAGATGCTTTTAGCATGTTCTGCCGTACTTGAACGAAAGGTTTAGTGATTCAGATCATAGTTGCGGGTAGTTTTGAGACCTTCTTCCATTGAGCTCTAGGTCTTCCGCTGTGAATGGTTATGCTGCAAATTTTACTAAATCAATGTCTCCTAATTGCTGTTTGAGTAGCCGAGTAAAAATGGAGGTCTGAGCTGCGTACTGCTTTAGGTTATAGCCTGAATCAGATGCGTAAGCTGGCTTTTTGGGGGTATTTGCAGGGCTTCACATGGATTTTCTAGATGTTATTTGCTTTATTTCTGTTTAAGTAGATGAAGAAAAATGGTGATCGGAGCAGCCTACTGCTTTAAATTTTACACGCAATTTTTATGACCTTAATCAAATGCTAGTAGTCTGGTCCTTTTGAGGGTATTTTTTGGGCATTAAATGGATTAACTTGAAGTTATCTATTTAGCATGAGAACCTCTCATGGCTTCGAGGATGTACTGATATAATAGAAACTGGCACAACTTGTTTGAATTACCTGGTGGAGCTAGTTAACATTTCGTGCAGGGCGTCTTTTGGCACTATCGACTTATCTTCGAAATATCAGAATTTGGTCTGCGAACTACATTCGGCTTCCAGCTTCCTATACGTTGCTGTTAAAAGCTGCCAAAACAAAAAACTATACTTGTTTCTCTTTCTCACTCTATTTTTCATCCATACATACACAGACATGGATGTGCATTCGCGGACCATAGCTGAATGAGCAAGAACGATCACTTAGTTGAGATTCTTAATATTGTCAGTGGTAAATTTTCACGCCGGAAACTGATAAAAAGATGAAACGAATTGTAGTTTCAGGGAAAGGATTAGTCTCAGAAATCACAAATCTTATGCTTTTTTTTTGTATGTTTTATGTACTGATTAGCTGTGTTGATATGTTTGTTTTGATTACAGATCCTGAAGGTATTGCGAATGCGCAGAAATCACTTGGCTTAGGACAGGAAGAGAAAACCCGCAGGGTTCGTTGAGAAAGACCGTAATTCCTTTTGGTATTCGTTATTGTAGTTTTGACTGTATCTGGATCTTCATCATGTGAAGACATTTCTTTTACTATAATACATAATTTTCCCTTCAGATCAGATCTTTGGCCATGAATAAAATTCCTTGAAAATTATTGAAATCTAACACTTTTCAGGATAACATATGCAGAATGGAGATCATACATTTTGCAGATGGATCTCTATTGCATCCCTAACATCATTCCTGCAAATTCATATACTTCTGATACGTTGGGGACTGTTTTCTACAGTTCCAAAAACTGTTTTTGAAAAAAAAAAAAAGTTGCAACTCTAAGAATGTAAAAAGTAATTTCATAAAAGTTTTAAAGATACTTTTTATAAAAGTAAACTAGAAACATATGCAAGACGTGTGCTGCTTGCAGCTTACTGCTCACACTCAACAACAATCCTATAATCTCAAAACTGTACAAGTGGATCTGTGCTATACATAAAACGGTATCTGCATTTGCAGTGCATAGAAGACTGTGAAGCAAAAATCTTATTGCTAACGAGCATGACACAGCTTTTCATTGACGAATGCCTCCTCGCCAGTATCCACATTCACTAATCCCGCATTCTGATAGGAAGTTTTGATAATCGTTCTCAACTTTGCTGTATGCACGAGACGTGTCTTCATATGTATTTTCATTGTTATCCTCTGAAGCACACTGCCAAACACAATTTACCACAGCAAGTCAAATGCCAAATCCTAGAATCCAACTGTAACTTCCATAAACAAAAGTTTTCGTACTCAATAGAAGCCTACGATAAGAAAATAATAAGGAGCGAAAGAATCTTGATTTCGACTCTAAGTCCAACACAGTTTGAAGTAAGGAAAGAAATCATGGGAACATTGGCAAAAACTCCAATAAGTTTGCAGAGAAATCATTTGATGGGACGGGGATATGTGCTCGCCTTCTCATACAGGACGGGCTACAGATGATTAGAGTCGCAAAATGCTCTGCAGCTATTTTAAGTAAGAGAAGAAGCTTTCTTGAAACAAAGTAGCCACAAAATTTTAACAATTGACAAACCAATATGCAAGTTTTTTTTTGGGTTAATCATAAAAAAAAAGCCTCTAAACTATTTCACTCAGTACAACTTAGCCTCTTATCTAATAAATGCGTCAAAAAAGCCCTTAAACTATGAAATTTACGCCAAAATAAGGAAAAATAACGGAAACCGTTAGTTTTTTAACAGAAATTATTAATTTTTTAACGGTTTCCGTTAGTTTTCCTCATTTTGATGTATTTTTCATACTTTAGGGGTTTTTTTGGTACATTTATTAGGTAAAGGGTCGAATTGCACTGAGTAAAATAGTTTAGGCGGTTTTTTGATGATTAACCCGTTTTTTTTTTAACGATATTTGTTTTCCCATGTTAACAACAGGAGAACCCGAAGATAGACGAAGAAGAGGGCATTGCCATACTTCAGATTTAAGGGACACAATGCCATGACAAACACATAACAGGCATAATATTAAGAAACAATACTTATGCTTAATGTTGACAGAATCAAACAACAGCATAATCAAAAGAAGAAGAAAAACATCGATAGTTATCGTTTCTGATTACATTCAGATTAGGCTAACCTAAATTCACCTGAGTTCTGCTAGAGCAGTACCAGACAATGTGGCATACATGAAAGTATTGTAGGAAACTCCAAATGAAATTGAAACATGATTGAAGTGCTTACATTAGAATCTTGTCTTGATTCAGAATCAAGAATATCGGGTTCAGTTAGAGCATGCTTCCACCGTATGCTCTTGGGACGACACAGATGACTCTTTGATCCTTCATCCAGTTCTTCGGAACCCTTATCTTTGGGAAGCCTAGTGCGGAAGGCACCGACTATGCAAGTGATGCAAAATGCAACAAGGGGAACCGAAACTAGAAAATGACCAGAGGATTTAGCCTGATACAATAATGAAAAATTATATATACAGGAAGTTGGAATAAACGTATGAATTATGTTTTCGAACTCGTCTCACATTACGCAAACCGTGAGCAGTTAGCATGACCAAAGGTTTTTCTTCTGAATTCTTACGCATTGTGCCCCGAGTTCCGTCTTGATGAACACTAGAAAAGCCGCTTTTCTTAATCTGACACGGATTGAAGCACGTCATGCAAGCGTCGTAAAGCCGGTTAAAAGTTGAGTTCATTACTACGGACCAAGTCTAAGTAAAGGCACTCTTACTATCAGAAGCAAGAAAAAGAATACCAAGTGGGAATAATGAAGCATTTGTAAAAGGTTTAACTATGGCGAACAAAAATATTGAGCATATACAAGAAACAACAGCAAGATTATACAGTAATACTAACAAAATTAATGGCTGCAAAAAGGATTATGACTTACCAATTGATTGTCTTCCATGGAATAAGCAGGCATGTTGAGAAACTGATATTTGAGAAAGAGATTCACATCCATTGCAAATAACAACAAGATAATACAGTAATACTAACGAACATAGTTGTTAAAGGCGTGCCTCAAGCTCAAATCATGCAAGGCTCATAGTCAAGCGCCTCGATATACCTCAGGCAAGGTGCATCTCTCGAACGCGTGCGTTTGGAGTATAGGCACGCCTTTATGACATTGAAAAAAGCGTGCCTCATGCATAAATTTAGAGTTTTTTTTTTAATCAATAGTCTTTGTTTAATCTTGACCATCCAAAAGATAAAAAACAAAACAAATAAAAAAACTTCTCTCATTATCATTGTTTTCATAAACTTCACCAACAACAAACAATCAAAACTTGATGTCAATAGAGTTGTTAAAGTTGAAGATTATTTAGAAATGATGATTTGACATGACATGATGTTAATGGCATTGTTGGAGCTGAAATAAGTGTTTATAGTACTCTGGAAGCAGGAAAAAATATCACTAATGGCATTGCTTCAAGTGTTAAGGTAAGTGAGAAAGACTAAGTATCATACAGTGGTAAAGGAAAATTTGCTCTAATGACTACAAATGATAGGATAATGACTTCAAAGATGACAATAAATACATTGATACGGAGATGATAAAGACAATAAGAATGAGGAACATATTTAATATGAATCATGATTCATGCAACGATTAGACTTTATATGGCACATGTCAAGATCTAAGAATTTATCCGAGGAGGTTACCCAAATTCGTACTGAATGGAGACAAAGGATTCATGCGGCCGACTCCAATTAACTTGGGATTAAGGCTTGAGTTGAGTTGAGTTGAGTTGTAATTAGTTTAGAATTTTTAACACTTGGTATTGATATATTAACAATAACTATTTCTAGTTAGCACTAAATACTTATTGAATTTTTAAATTAAGTTACAAAAAATGATAGTGTGCTTGACTTGTTAATTTTAATCTTTCTTTTGTTTAAACTTAGTTTCGCATTCTAAGCCATAATTTATTGATTTTTTAAGCTTTGCATCCCTCAACGCGTACCTTGTCTTATGACTCGCCTTTACTCAAGGTAAAGGCCTTGCGCCTTAGTGCGCCCTCCTTTTGTTTAAACTTAGTTTCGCATTCTAGGTCATAATTTATTCATTTTTTATGCCTTGCATCCCTCGAGAGCGCGTGTTGCATTGCAACTCGCCTTTATTCAAGGCACATCCCCTTTTGCGTTTAACAACTATGCTAACAAAATTAATGGCTGCAAAAAGGATTATGAGATGACACATACCAATTGACCGTCTTCCATGGAATAAGTAGTCATGTTGAGAAGCTGATATTTGAGAAGGAGATCCATCTCCACTGCATTTCTATTTCCAGGAGCAACAAAATCAATTGACACCCCACACTGCCTTAAAATCGAATTCAAAGTTTGAGTCCTGAGCCACCAAAAAAAAAAATCAGAACTCAAATCTCAAATCAATATGCAAAAATAAAGACCTCAAAAGAACAAGACGGGGCCATACCTTTGAATCACATGAGTGGAGCGTTGCCTGTTGGAGCTTCGAATTTGCAGAATATGCAATCTCCATAGCTGTCAACAAAAAAAAATGTCCAAATTTATGTAAAAGCAGAAATGAAAACGGTCGTAAACGGAAAGGGAGAGACGCAGAGTACCTCCGATAGATCTTCAAAATGCTTGTTAATGGAAATCTTAATGTTAATCCAAGAACTAAGGCGGCAACTGAGAAAAAAAGATTAAAAAAAGGTCAAATTCAAAAAACAAATCGGATAAAAAGGAAGAAACGAGGAAGGAGATGATACCGGTGAATTGAAGAAGGCGTAAAATTTGGAAGAGAAAGAGAGAGAAGGGAAGAGTGGGAATGCTTCACTCCCATCGCTCATTGAGGATTTTTGTTCTTTTGGCTCTGTCCTTTTGGGCTCTTCATTCCATTGTGCGTTTGGCGCTAAACGCCATCTTTCTATGGCCATTTTCGATATCGAAAGAGACTTCAATACTTAGCTCATTTAATATTAATATTTTTTAAAAATATTTATTGAAAAAAATTAAAAATAAAAAAAAATAATTTTTATCCAAAGTTTAAAAAAAAAAATTATAGATTTTTTTCGAAAGTTAAAACTGCTTTTCTCGTATTAATTAAAATTATGAACAATAAAAAAAAAAAAAGAAGGAAACTGTTTGCTATTTATTTATTTTTTAAAAAAGCTCGCTGTTTAGTTTGTTATAAATAAGGTATCTGATGAGATTTTTCAGGTGTGAAAAAAGTAAGGGTTAAAACCATCTCTCGTTTGAAAGAAAAATTATTGAGGGATAGAGATTAAATAAAGACATTTAAAATGTTAAAATGTCATTTTTTTCAGATTTTTAAAACTCTAATTTAGGGTGTTAATAAGAAATAAAATTATAAAAATATAAATAACCTTTAATATTATTATAAAAGACAAAATTTGTCTTTATATACAGGTAATTTTGTAATTTGATTATTAATTCATACTTTGTAAAATCTTCAAAACAAATAAAAAATGATACATTTCTTTATAAATATTTTCCTTGCTTTTAAACAAGATAATTGTAGAAGGCTCTGTTTTTTTAGACTGAACTAAACTTAATATTGATTTTTATAATAATAATTATAAATATAATAATAATTATAAAATAATATAAAATTAATAGTCATATATAATAATAAAATATGATAATAAGAATTTTATTATTTTTTTAATTAATAATAATAAATTAATAACAGAGCTAAACTGAAATTAAGTCTAAAAAAACATAACCAAAGTTTTTCAAAACTTTTTTTTGTAATTACACCTCATACACTATCTAAACAGATCCTAAAGGACTGAGGTTAAATTCTATTGTAAAAGGATATAATCTCTGAGCCACGTCAGCAACTATGTCAGCATTTTATATCTTTTCATAACAAATACTATAAGAATTCTTAGATTTAACAACAAAATTTTTACAGCAAATCTAATTTTACTGTTAAAACTATAAAATAGTTATGGCAGCAACTTTCAAAAGTTGCTGCCATAGACTATGGTGACAACTTTTGAAAGTTGCTGCCATAAAGATAGCCTATAACAATAACTTTCAAAAGTTGCTGCTATAGATATATATCTATGACCACAACTTTTGAGTTTTTAGCAACAAAAAAAATAGTGTTGCAAAAAAAAATTGTTTTCAGCAGTAACTCAATTTTTGCTACAAAATATATACCGTTACAATTATTTGGCAGCAACATGCAACAACTTTTTTATTGTTGTAAAAAATAAATAGCAGTAAATTTTATGCTTTTAGCAGTAAAAAAAAGTTGCTGCTAAATATGATATTTTTAGTAGTGAAAATATAATCTCGGTCTTTTATTTACAACAAATTAAATTATAATTGTTTTTTATAAAAGAGGCAAACCACAATTTTTTTTAATTATCTCTTAAAATAACTCTTACAACAAATATTATTAAATATTTATTAATTTCTAGGGATAATTATATAAAAAACCCTTGTGGTTTACCACTTTTACAAATAAAACCTTGTGGTTTAGTTTGTTACAAATAAAACCCTGAGGTTTACCTCTTTTGCAAATAAAACCGCTGTGTTTAGTTTGTTACAAATAAAACCCTTGTGCTTTACCTCTTTTGCAAATAAAACCCCTGTGCTTTATCTCTTTTGCAAATAAAACCCCTGTGCTTTATCTATTTTGCAAAAAAATCCTGCAATCACATCATATTTTTGCACTTGTTTGTAAGAAAAAAAAAAACACACAGGAGTTTTATTTGTAAAAGAGGTAAACCACAAGGGTTTTATTTGTAACAAACTAAGCACAAGGGTTTTATTTGCAAAAGAGGTAAACCCCAGGGTTTTATTTATAACAAACTAAACCACAGAGTTTTATTTGCAAAAATGGTAAACCACAAGGGTTTTTTATATAATTATCCCTAATTTCTATAAACAACATTTTTTCAAAACACTTTTATCATCAATAATAATATCAAACTTACTCTCAATTTTAAAATATTTTTACAAAATTCGTTTAGAAAATAGTTCAATTTTTTACACATACTTTTTTATATTAAAAATAATAATATTAAAAATTATTTTTATTTATGTATTTAATTTGAAATATCTTCTAAATATGGCAATTCAGTTAACATGCAATTTCAATGTCACACTTGTGAGGGATGGGGTCATTATGCTCCATATTTTGCAACACCTAGAGTTTATCAAGATCAATTTTCTATCAATCTCGGTCATTGACACTGGTGCAATACATCATTTAACATTTGGTCCCAACTTTATTTGGGAGGAAAGGTTCATTTTAAAGACTGGAGTACAATAGACTTTACCTATTCTATCTTTCAGCCTGTAGAAATGTGTCAACTAATTTATCTTATGTGTCTATTTGGTATGATCGTTTAGGACATTCATATTTTTTTATTATTAAACAATTACTTAAATTAAATAAAATATCTATCTGAGACTAACAATTTTTTGCCATTCTTATTCAATAAATAAAAGTCATAAATTTCCATTCATTTTATTTAATTTTATGTCAAATAGTCCACTTGATTTAATGTGCTTGTTATGTTGTGTTCATCGATCATTCTAGTCGTTGTTTTTGAATTTATTTTCTAATAAGAAATTTTGATGTTCGAGGATATATTTATTCATTTTTTTTTACTTTTATAGAAAAATATTTCAATCTGATAATGAGGATATTATTGGTCTTAATCCTCTATTTTTGCCAGCATGACATTACGCATAGAATTTCATGTCCCTACACAACAAAAATAAAATGGTATCACTGAATACATATTGTTAAACATTTGTCATGTAAACATACTCAAAAGTTTATTGTTTATGTAGAAATTATTTTTCATGAGAAAATTTTTCCTTTTGTGATAAGTATCTGATTCAATCTCATATTCATAAACCCATCTTTAGGAAGATCCACCAAGCCATCACAATTCCCACAAAGGATTTTATTATTACACATGTGACAGGCATATCTCCATTTTTTTGTTCAATTTTTCTTAACGAACATTCAATTTTTGTGTTGAACCTTTTATAGAAAAAAGACCCTAAAAACTTTCTAGGCAGCACTACAAAACCTATCTCGGGGTAAAAGATATGAAAGATGGGTTAGAATCTCTCGGCAACAATAATACCTACACTTTTTCTAATCTACTAGTACTAGTTGAAAAGAAACCTTTAACAACTAAATGAGTTTATAAAATTAAATATAAATCTACAGAAAAAGTCGATATATATATATATATAT
>CAOJCR015799717.1:0-11713 GCA_948330485.1 Euphorbia neoarborescens
CATGCGTGTATTGGCCCGAAAACACCGACATCATCATGATAAATACCCGAATCAAGTGTTTATTAAGGATTTTACCAATTTGGAATCCAACCTATGAGTTTGGTTTTGGAGCCGGTCGGACCCGGAACCGAACCAATTGAACCTATGTTCTTTCCTACCCTTAAAAACCCAACCAAACCCAATATCTACCCAACCCAAAAATCCAATGAGCAGCTGAATATTAGATAAAACAAATCAAAAAAATCAAAAGGAAATGATAATAAAAGAGGAGGGAAAGTCTTTTGCCTTTTTTGGTTAGACAAAGGAGAGAAATGTAGTTTGTCTTTTACCAAAAGTGAGAGGGACAAGATTCAATGGCTAGGATGAAAAGTTGAGGTTTGATAGAGGGATAGCGGGCTGGAAAAACGTGGAAAGGGCAGCTAAAAGCCCTAAGAATTAGCTGCTCATGGGACACAACACTCCCTCATTTTTCAATTTTTCCAATTTTTCAAAAACTCAACTCTTCTCATCTTCTTTCCCTCAAGACTCCTAAAAAGAAACTCTTGTTCTTCTCCTCCTTCTCTCTTCAAAAACACGATTTCCAGCAACCGCACACCCCCTTTTCAGCTGATTTCCTTTTCTTTTGACCACTCCCACACAACACCACACATACCATTAACACTTCTCCTTCTCCCCCTTTTTCACATACCATTTTCTTTACTTTCCATTTCAAAAAATCACCCAAACCTCCCTTAAAACTCTAAGAACAGGAGTTTTAATCCATAAACTCCCTGTTCTATGAGTTTCTCACACATAAAAATCGTCACTTTCAGTAAAAACAGGCATTTGCTTTGGGTTTGTTCGTGATAGAGGCGATCGGTACACTCTCGATTTTCTTGCTAGTCATACACACGTAAAGCACGCTTCAAGGGTAAGTTACTAAGCTCTAAAATCTCTTCTCATATTCATGTTGCTGGTTGTACACTGAAAGTTTGCATTTTTATGTTTTAAAATGCAAGTTTCATTGAAAAATCGAAAAACGGTTCTTTTGATCGGGGAAATGTAAACACTCCGTAAAAGTGTTTTAAAACGAATATAAAATCCCCCTTTGGACATTATTTATGCACTTTACTATTCTGGAGATTATGGGGGTGAACTCGAACTTAACACGGACTAAAACGACTTTAAAAAGAGCTTGAACAGGTTTAAACGGCTTAATATGGTTTTGGAGTTAAAAGTTGCATAAAGCTTGTGTTTTTATGGTAAACTTGCCTTGAAACATGATAAAAATAATTAATTTTTTAGTCACGGGTGTCTCGGGGTGGTTTCGTGTCCCAGAATGAAGTTTTTGGATGAAAAAATTAAAACGGGTGAAGAACAAACCTGCAGCGCGCCGCGCTGCAGTGTAAATCAGCTCTGTTCAAAATTTTTTACCAGCAGCACGCCGCGCTGGCCCTCCAGCACAACGCGCTACAGGTTTGATGCTTAGGAAAATTATTATTTTCTCCCCTTTCGCCCGAAATTGATCCGGTTTTCGATTTTTAGTCAAATAAATGACTTTTTCTCAAGATAAAATCAATAAAATCATGCATTTTAGCTTATGTCTTTATGTGTTTAATTTTAATATAGATGTATAACAATAATTAGCGCAACTTTTAATTGCATCTCGGACCTAGATTTAATTCCCATCTTTATACGTTTGCATCTAGAAAGCCGTGTTGAGAAGCCGAGTTTAGGGCCGCTAGCACCAATCAATGAAGGGATTAATTCCCGAATATTTGGTTCACAAAATTTGCATGCCTCCGAACTAAAACTTAGCCAAATGTTTTCTAAAATAAATTATCACCGAACCCTTTCATAAATGGGCCAAAATTGTTTTTGGGCTGTCATAAGACCATCCTTCGACCCAAAACGCTTGATCCAATAAGTCGCTTTCCTTACATGACCTCGAGCTATCGATCTCCCTATTCTCTCGTATGTCCATTTCAAGCATGATGGGTGCTGAGTGTTTGAATTAATATTATGTTTAGGCATGTTTAGAGTAATAATTGCATGATGTATTTCCCCATTTCCCTTTTTGATTTTTAATGTAATCCCCCTAGTTAGGTGATGTGATTTGATTGGGTTATAATTAATTCTTTAATTTTTTCACTCTTTATTTCCTCGTTTTTGTATGCGCGCTCACTTACAATTACAACTTAAAATCAATCTTAGATCCTTTTTGCAAATAAAAATGTTTTATTTTTAAACATTGTTGATTTTCAAAAGTCTTTCGAAATAGGATAAGTAAAAGTATTGTCTGAACCCGATCTCTGGATCACGATTTTGGATTCGAGCCTAAGGTCCAAGTAATACTGTGAATTAATTCTCGGTAGAGCTTAAAACTAGGTGGCGACTCCAAATATCTTTTTCTAGAAATTCGAGTCTGAATTTCTTTCAAAACTTGTTTTCTTTTAGAACTTGTTTCCCTCAACTTTGATTTTTGTTAAAATCCTAAAGCCCCGTGTTCACATGTGTTTCCAAAAACTAAGGGATTACCTCAAGAGAGCCTTATTTCGCTTATTATACGAGAGTATTCCAAATGAGGTTAACCTTAGTTGTTTAAGGAATTTTCAATCTATTTTCAAACTCAAATATTTTCCCCAAACTTTCGAGAGCGTCAAATCGTTCACCCCGAAAGTGTCTTGTTTTCATACTTAAGATTTTCAAACTTTCGAAAGCGTCAAATGGTTCGCGTTGAAAGTGCTTTATCTTCCAAATCTAATCTCTTATTTTTCAAATTCATAAAAAAACCACTTTCCAAGAACAAAATTTCAAAAGCCATTTAATTTCTTTCTAAGAAAAAGGTCGTCCGCTCACAACGGGTACCGGAGGACATCACAAAAAGCCTTTGTAATGTCATATACAAGATCATAAAGAAGATAATAGCCAACAGACTAAAAACACTGATGCTAAGCTGGATTGCCTCACACCAGAGCAGTTTCGTCCCGGGAAGACAGATTAATGACAATGTGATGACAGCCCAGGAGATCATCCATTCAATGACAATTAAAGCCGGTAAGAAAGGATACATTGCACTAAAAATTGATCTGGAGAAAGCATATGATAGACTAGGATAGGGCTTCATTGAAAACACCCTACATCATATCCAGATGCCTAAAAAATGGATCGATATCACAAAGCAATGCTTCTCCTCAGCATCCATGAGCATCCTCTTCAATGGAAGTATGCTGGAACCATTCATCCCATTGAGAGGCATCCGCTAAGGAGACCCCCTATCTCCTTACCTCTTTGTGCTGTGTATGCAAAGGTTAAGCCATTCAATCCATAAGGAGGAGGAGATAGGAAGGTGGAAAGGTGTGTAATATAATCGATGGTGTCCAAGGGTCTCTCACCTCTTCTTTGTGGATGACCTCTTCCTATTTGGAGAAGCCATGATGGAGCAAGTCACTATGATGAAGAACTTCCTGAAAGAATTTTGTGCGGTCTCGTGGCAAGAGGTGAATCTATCTAAATCAAAGCTATGTGTATCTAAGAATGTAAATTCTAGTGTAGCCAGGTCCTTGAGCCGGGAAAGTGGCATACATCTCATAACATGCTTGGGCAAGTATCTTGGGGCATTTCTTCTGCATGGGAGAGTCAACTCTGCCACATTCAATGATATAAAAGAGCGAGCAGCAAACCGAATGACTAGCTGGAAAGCCTCTACCATATCTCTAGCAGGGAGAGACACCATTATCAAAGTGGTGACGAGTAGCATCCCCACCTACATTATGAAAACAAACAGACTGCCAGATAAAACAACCAAAGAGCTAGATAAGATGAACAGAAGATTCTTGTGGGGAGTGCAAGATGGGAAGAACAAAACACACCTGATTCCCTAGGACCAAGTATGCAAACCAAAGGACTACGGAGGCTTAGGCATAAGGAAAGCTCATGAATAGAACAAAGCCATGCTTGTGAAGCTATGGTGGAGATTCTTGAAAGAGCTAGAAGCACTTTGGGTACAAATGATGAACGACAAGTACCTTACTAATAGCAATCTAGATAATTGGGAAACATCACAAAAAAGGAAATCTCATACTTGGCGCAGTATGCTATCGGTGCTAGAGGAATTCAGAAGAGGAACGAAATGGAACTTGGGAGATGGTCGTTGCATAAGGTTCTAAAAGGATAAATGGCTAGAAAATGAACTACTGATCAATCTGGTTCCTGTAGTTATGAAGGAACAGAGCAATAAGGAGGTGGCAGATTATGTGGATACAAATGGAAATTGGAATTGGAGCTTACTCAATGGGCTACTCCCACTCAATTCAAAACTGAAGTTGATAGCCATAACAACACCTAACCAAGATTCGGGACAGGATACAATACACTGGAAGGACTCAAATAGTGGGAATTTTACTTCTAAGTCAGCACACCAGTTGATCACAGGTTGTGCAAATAGGAGCCCAAACAGTATGGATATCAATAGATGGAAACTAATAAGGGTACCACACCATATTCTCATGTTCCTTTGGCTAGCACAGAATGACAGATTGCTAACAAACATGGAGAGGAGAAGGAGACAACTTACGGAGGATGGTCTTTGCCCCAAATGCAGAGAAAATAAGGAAACTCTAAACCACCTACTAAGAAACTGTACTGAGAACAAGCAAATATGGATAGAGATCGGGGGACCGGGAAGCAACAGGGAACTTCTTTAGTGGAAGTCAATAACAGTGGTGGAAGGAGAACCTAAATAGCAAAGAGAATTCAGTCTGGGGATAGAATGGAGCATTATTTTTGCCACTACATGTTGGTTTATATGGAAATGGCGCAACTCTTATGTTTTCCAAAAGGGAAAAGGTATACCTAAGAACAAAATCTATGCAATTAAAAGTTATGTTAGCATGTTAAACAAAGAATACCTCAAGGAACACTTGCTATAATCCACTCAACTTAAGATCGGATGGTACAAACCAATCGGTGGATGGCTGAAATTCAACGTAGATAGATCGTACAATAGCCAAGAAGGGAACATAGGGGCAGGAGGCATTGTGAGAGACCATACAGGCTGCTAGGTGGAGGGTTTATCAGCAATGTGGGACTGGGTTGCCCTGCACTAGCAGAAATGTGGGCTATATGGTATGCTATAAAAGTTATACTCATTCTCAACCTATCCCATATCACAATTGAATCAGATAATGTGGAGGTACTGCAACTACTACTAGGGGAGAAAACCATGGAGAACACTTACCCATACCACAACTTTATCAGAGCTATAAGGGAAGCAATGACAGAAATTGAAGTTAGAAGACAAGTGGAAATCCAAGCCATCTTCAGAGAAGCAAACGTGTGTGCAGATGGCATGGAAAAATAGGCTATAGGCTATCCAATTGGATTTTATCTTCTAAAGCAGCCTCCAAGCATAATTGGGGATCTAATCAAATAGGATAATGACGGAACAGGCAGCTGGAGGAATTTTCCAAGGATATACAATGCAGAAGGAACAAGAAGGGATGATACCTCAGAGGAGGGTGTTGTTTTTTAGTTGTAGTTTCTTTTTTTTAGCTGTTCTTTTGTTTCAACGACAAAAAAACACAATCCTAATATATTGGAAAGTTGCATTGTAGAGATCTCATACATAATAAATAAATTCACGTATAATTTTTTTTATAACTGCATCCACTAAAATTCATTATTTTTTAGAAAGAACTAAAATCTATATTTCATAATATTATTTAAAAAAATCTGACAGGTATGTCACAATTACTATTACAGTTATTTTGATAAAAGACCATTGTAAAACCAATATCAGAAATAGTATGAATTATCATAAACTAATATATATTAATAATATATTACTGAATTTATCTTTAAATTCGATTTCATTAATATGTGAAGTACGCGAGAGCTATCAAAATATGTCACGACACAATAACATGATCCGTGTAACACAGGATTTAGAAGAGTCAGGTTGAGCCTTATAGGGTTAGGGTCATAAATGGGTTGACACGACGAACTTGTTTAATAAATAGGTTGGGTCACGGGTTGACACGTTAACTCGTGATCCACCCCGTTTAAATAAAATATTTATAAATATAAATAAAAATTCTAATTAGTTGTTCCACACTCCTATTCATATAAATTAACTAAAACCTAATCACTCTCATACGCCATCATAAATTAACATAAACCTAATCACTCTCTCCCTCTCTGACTTCCATCTCCCTCTCCCTCTTAACCACTTTTTCTTTCCTCATTTTTGCCTATCCATCTCCTCTCCTTGGGTGTTCAGTGATCTGACAAGAGATTCTACTAACACTGGTAAAGTTTATAACCCTTCTTTGTATGTACTTCCCTTTGATGTTTACTGCTCACTTGACATTGAAAGGAAACATGAATAGTGGAGATTTATACATGAATTCAATGGCAACAAGAATGTATGAAAGTTTAAAAAATATTGAAGTGAATATAGTATAATTTTAGCCATTATAGTGATCTTAGATTCAAGATACAAACTAAGTGTTGTTGAGTATTGTTATAAAAAAAACTTTATGGTGAGAAAGGGTTCATTGAAGCTACAATTGTTAGAAGTAAGTTATATAACTTATTTTCTGAATATACTGATGTTATTGGTTTAAGTGAGCAAAATGTTTGTGGATAAAGTAAAGGTGATTCAAGAAATTTCACTTCAACATTGGATAATAATGCATTGGATTAGGGCTGATAGAGTATTACATGTATTTGGTATGTAATATGTAATTGATATTATTGTCGTACATGATTTGGTATGTAATATGAAATTGATATTATTATCATATGTAATTTGTCTTATTTCCTATAAATATATGCAAGCTCTCCATCACTATTAAGGAGAGTTTCCCAAACCATAATTATCATTTCATGGTATCAAAGCTCTAAGGCATAACAGCCACCTATTTTTTGGCTATAATGGCATCCGATAGACTGGTCCCTGTCTCTAAAACCGGGTCTACACCAACAGTAACCCTTTCTCCTTCTTTCTCCCACAAATTACCAATCAAACGACGCTATAACTACGTCTTATGGAAGACTTTAATCTCCCCAATGTTGGCTGGTTGTGTCTCGGTAGGCCACGTTGATGGAACAAAATCAACACCAATAAAACGTTTATAAGATAATGTCATTAATCTGGAATACCAGTACTGGTTCTGGCAAGATCAATTAGTTTTATCATGGATATTGAATTCAATATCTCCCTCAATCCTTCCTCGGGTCATCGGTGTAAAGTCTATAAGGGAGGCATGGATAAAATTGGAAAATGCCTATGCATTTGGCTCTCGAGTATAGGTACGGGACTTGAAGCAACAACTCCATAGTCTTGTTAAATCATCATCTGAATCTGTAAGTGATTTTATGCAAAGAGCAAAGCTTCTTTTGGATAAATTATCTGTGCTGCAATATCCAGTATCTGAAGAGGATTTTATTGGTGTCGTTATTGATGGTTTACGCGGTCCGTTTAGAGATGTGGTTAGGACTCTTAGAGGAACGAAGATATCTTCGATGATTTGTTTGGTTTGTTGCTAATGGAAGAGAGGCATATTGCTCAGGAAAGAAATCTTTAAGAATATATTAATGTGTAAGCAGCTCATTATTCTTCGACAAAATGACAGTAGAATTTCAATAACCGGGGTCGAGGACGTGGTGGAGGCAGGTCTCAATGGCAGCAGCATCAATTTTCTAGTTCACAGCCCCATAGACAGCAAGCAATTTCTGTGTTATATAAAGGAATTTTGGGACCTCAACCTTGAATCCGTGATTGCTTAAATTCATTTGGTAAATCATACAGTGTGCCTTATTCATCAGCTGATAGATCTCTTATTTTGTGTCATAATTGTAGAGGATATGGCCATTATTCCCGATAGTGCCCATCTCCTAAAATTAATGCATCCCAACTCTCATCCCCAGACTTTTCGAATAACACCACTACAACCATACCTAGCTCTAATTGGATCATGGACAGTAGAGTGACTTACCACCTTGCTTCGGATCTGGGTCAGCTTCACCTCCATTCTGAATATATAGGATCCGAGGAGGTTCATTTAGGTAACGGTTCCTGTCTTCCTATAAAATACATTGGTTCGTCTTTACTTTCAACTGCTTATAAACCATTGCATTTATCGAAGGTCTTACATGTCCCACAAACTAATACAAATCTAGTTTCAATTAGTGCCTTAACAAATTCTAATGATGTCTCTGTTGAGTTTTTTTATAAATTCTTTGTTGTGAAGGACCTAACTTCCAAATGGGAGATTCTTCGTGGCCCAAATAACAATAGTCTTTATGTCCTACCTCCCAGCTCAATGGCCCCTCCTCGTATTCACTATACCTCTTTATCTACCTGGCATAACAGACTCGACCATCCTACACTCCTGATTATTCATCATATTTCAAATCATTCTCATATTACTTGTTCTAATAAAAATGACCACTATATTTATTCTAGTTGTGCGGTGAGTAAGAGTCATGAATTGTCTTTTCCTTTATCTGATACTATTGTTCATGGACCTTTGGATTTAATTGGCTCAGATTTATGGGGCCTTTCTCCAATACTTTCTCAGGATGGTTACTCATATTATCTATTATTTTATGATTCGTTTAGTAAGTAATCTTGGATTTATTTCTTACACGGTAAGTCTAAAGTTCTGTCAATTTTCATAAAATTTTGCTATGTTGTTGAAAAATTCTTTAACCGTTCTATTAAAGTATATTCAATCTAAAGGTGGTGGTGAATTCATTGCTATGAAATCCTATCTTGAAGAGAATGGTATTCATCATCGTTTTTCCTTCTCATATACCCCGAAACAAAATGGGGCCACAGAACGGAAGCATCGTCATATAGTGAAAATAGGTCTTTCATTACTTCATCGTGCTCAGTTACCGATGTCTTTTTGGTCTTACGCCTTTGATACTGTTATTTATCTAATTAATCGCTTACCTACTCTCGTATTATGTTTTACATGTCCATTTTCTCATTTCTTTCGTACTCCACCTGACTATCTTTTGCCCCGTGTCTTTGGTTGTCTTTGCTATCCATGTTTACGTCTGTATGTGTCTCACAAGTTGCATTATCATTCTCGCAAGTGTATTTTTCTTGGCTACAGCAAAAATCACAAAGGTTACAGATGTTATGATCCCCTTTCACAGAATATGTATATTTCCCGTCATGTTGTATTCGATGAACATATGTTCCCTTACCCAGAATTATATGATCCTTCTCTCCATGATCCAAACCCTACTTGAACTTTGTCTCCAACTTTAATTATGTGTCCACCCCTTCCTCATTCCACACGTCCACCTTCTACACCTTCAGCTAATCATTCTAAGCCACATTTATCATCATCTCTTACTACACCTCTAGCTCATAATCCTACTTCCCCATCTTCGTCAAACTCTGATACACCATCATCACAAAACCCAATCTTTCCTCCTTATCTCGGCCTTCCTCTACACCTGGAACTACCACAGATGCGTCACCTGGGTACCATTAATTATTGATTTACAGTTATAACCTTCCCTTTACTTCGGCCACATCACTGCCAGCTTCTCCCCCTTGTCGTATCGTAACTCGACAGCAATCTGGCAAGAAGCCCCCTCCTTATTCATTATGTGTAGTCTCTTCTCTTTCTTGGGATCCCACAAGTTATAAGGAGGCAGTAAAGTCTCCATAGTGGCGGCAAGCTATGTTAGATGAATATTCAGCCCTCATTTATAATGGCAAGTGAAAATTGGTTCCATCATCTATGGCACCGAATATTATTAGCTGTAAATGGGTTTTTAAAACCAAATTAAAGGTAGATGGATCTATTGACAGGTATAAAGCATGACTGGTCGCTAAGGGATTTCATCAAAGGCCTAGCTTGGACTACTACGACACCTTTAGTTGTCATAAAGCCCACTACAATTTGATTACTCCTTTCTACTGTTGTCTCATTTCAATGATTTGTTACACATCTCGATGTCTCTAATGCATTCTTACATGGTGACTTGGACGAACATGTTTTTATACAACAACCACCTTGGTTTGTCGATCCCACTCAGCCATCACATGTTTATCGTCTTCATAAGTCCTTGTATGGTTTAAAACAATCACCTTGTATGTGGCATAAGCGGCTTACACAAGCATTGTTGGAGTATGGTTTCTCCTGTTCTCGCGCTGATGTTTCCCTCTATTATTTGCAACGTGGAAATCTACACCTATTTTTCCTCATCTATTTGGATGATCTTTTAGTCTTAAGAAACATGACAGGGAGGCTATTACTTTAATTCAACACGTGTAATCCAATTTTGCCATTAAAAATCTTGGACTAGCCACATACTTCTTGGGCATTCATTTAATTCGAGCATCTGGTCGCCTATACCTATCACAAAAGAAATATATAATGTCTTTGCTCTCCAAGGCTGGCATGTTGGATGCCAAACCAGTCTCAACTCTATCAAGTACTAACCAATACCTACGGGATGCAGCAGGTTCACCTCATCCAGATGCCACTGGTTTTCACAGCTTGGTTAGTGGCCTTCAGTATCTTACTGTAACCCGACCTGTTATTAGTTTTTCAGTTCACAAGGTTGCCCAATTCATGCAATATCTAACCACCTCCCGCTGGCAAGCTTTGAAAAGAATTCTTCGTTATCTCAAGGCCACCGCAGATTTTGGGTTATGCTATAAAAAAAAATCGGATATTCAGCTCCAAGATTTTTTTGATTCGGATTGGGCTGGTGACTTGGATGACCCACTTCTACCTCAGGTTTTGGAGTTCTTCATGGCACCAACTTGGTCTCTTAGGCTTCTCGTAAACAACGGGTAGTATCACGCTCCTCTACTGAAGCAGAGTATCGAGCTCTTGCCACCACTACCTCTGAGCTTTCTTAGATTCGTATATTACTCACTGACCTTGGCTTCCTGTCTCTACCTCTCCTTCTTTGTGGTGTGACAATTTAGTGCGACTTATTTGACCGCTAATCCTATCTTTCGTACTCACACTAAACATCTTGAACTTAACTTTCATTTTGTCTGGGAATGGGCTGCTTCGAAGTAGTTGGTTGTCCGCTATATTGCCACTGGAGATCCAGTCGTAGATATTTTGACAAAGCCTCTACCACGTGGTCATTTTCAGTAGTTAAGGGACAAGTTGGCAGTGGTGTCTACCCCTGCTCAACTTGCGGGAGAGTGACATAGTATTACATGTATTTGGTATGTAATATGTAACTGATATTATTGTCATATATGATTTGGTATGTAATATGTAAGTGATATTATTATCTTATGTAATTTGTCTTATTTCCTATAAATATATACAACCATCACTATTAAGAGAGTTTTTCAAACCATAATTATCATTTTTATTTCTTATTCTGTTATTCATTTGATATTTATTAACATACAAATATGAATATAGTATCTTAAATTTCTTATAGGAATTTAATCCTTTGAATACTAGTGATCAAACAAATAAAAAAACAGAACTAGATTTGTATCTTGAGTAGCCAAGTGTGAGCGGCAGCGACCTTTTGCGTGGAGGGTTTCCTCTTCATGAAAGAAAACCGCTTTCAAAAAAAAAAAAGCGATAAACAAAGATCTTGTCGAAAGAACCTTGATAAAAGGAAAACGATTCCTAAGCGAGTGAGATTTCTCTCCTTACTTGCTCCCCATATAAAGATGTGGACCCAAATGTGGGATTTAGAGCATTTTCGGAAGATAATCCCAAAC
>CAOJCR015802961.1:0-11478 GCA_948330485.1 Euphorbia neoarborescens
AAAACCGAGTAGTTTGGTGGTTGTGGGGTATTTCCCGTGGATCGATACCTGGACTGAACCAGATTTTATTACTTGACATCGACGGGGTACACTGCCCCTGAAAGACACGCTTTTAAGTGTTACACTTGAGCGCCGTCAATATTCTGGGACTTTGAGGTTTGCCAGTAAGGGAAGGGTGCCAATCTAGTTGAGATTTTTTCCTTTCCTGCGGTCTCTCTGCCTATATTTTCTTAAAAAAAATATTTCCATATTTTTTTCGTTTTGAATATTTGAACTAAAGTTAGATTCTCCGTCACATTTTCAATTAAATTTCAAATTTTCCTGGTTGATTTTTCCTAAAGTAATTTTTTCGTGTTTGTGTTCTAATATTTTTTCGTTTTGAATCATTCAAACAAAGCTAGATTTTAAGATTTAAATGTTTGAATGTTCAAGAGAAAGTTCTTTTTTTTTTTAAGTTAGCTAAGAACAATATTATTTTTTGAAAGGACAGTAGTTAGTAATTAAAGTCCATAAATAGTAACAGCTAATATATATATATATATATAATTTTGATAAATTAATATTTAGTAAATTAATAATTTCAAATAATTAATATATAAATTATATAGAAATACAATATTTAAAACTTTAATTATAAATATATTACTGATTAGCAATAAAATTATTTATTGAATTTATTATGTTATAAATTACTTTCACCGGCTATAAATCAAGAAAAATAAAAAGTATAGATAAATTTTATTATATGTTCGACAATTAACGTCATATATTTTAGAATTTAAGATAGATAAGTTAGCATTTAGGATTCATATTTTAGAATTTAGAATTTTTATTTATAGTGTAGAATTGATAAATTAATATTTAAAGTTCATGTTTTAAGGTCTAAATTTTTTGTTTAGTTTTGATAAATTTTTTTGTTTGTGATGACAATCGGTAATATTTTTATCCGAATTTTCGGATCAAGGTCCCATAGACTGGATCAAAGTTTCAGAGGTCAGATCAAGGTTTCAGAAATCTAATTCGATCTCAAAGATTGGATCAAGATCCCAGAGGCCGGATTATGATTCTGGAGACCGAATAAGGATTATAAAAACGGATAAGTCCATTAGCCAAATACATCAATTTCTTTATAAAAAAAATGATGATATGGACATGAAGTTATGCTTTGTCATGAATTGTCTCCTTATTAGGAGACAAAGGAATATTCCTAATGGAATACAGTTATGAAACAACATATAAAAAGTTGTTTACTCACACAATGAGGTACGTTTTTACATCACCAGTAACCTTACTCTTTAAAATTATTCTCTAAAAGGTCATCTTCTGACTTAAGTATCGGAGAGTCCCCTAAACAAACCATCGATGTTCTTTTTCTGTTCTCTTTCAGGTTTCTCAGCCACACGATGGTGACCATCTCTGGGAACCTATTTCAGACAGAAATATCATTGGTGTGGTGAGTTGTAGTTCAGAAAAATCATGGCTACAAATTCAGACTTAACTTAAGATCTAATGGATTCTCGAATGGCCAATCCCCCTCCACGTAATAACACCAGTTCAAGCAACCCAAAAAGTACTGAGGCATGGCCTATGACTATAGAGCAGATTATACAATCTTATTCAATACCTCCGTAACATACTGCAATCTTACAACAGGCCATCGTAAGAAGTTTATCCATGCCTGGACCGGTCGTTAATGAAGAAACACATTTCAGATTGGTTAATGTAATCAGTAGTCTTGCAGGAACCAATGTCAATACGCCAGCTCCTACTTCAGCTGGAGGGAGTCAGGGTACTCATGATTATGCACCAAAAATAGAGATGATCAATCTGAGATGTTTTGGGACCTTGATGATCTAAATATATAACCCTACAACTCTTTGCCTTCCTCTCACTGTGTTCCATTGACCTGTCCCCTAAAGCTTGGTAGTGGGTTTGTCTGGACATTAGGTTTCAGTAGAGATTCCTGAATTTTCTCATCCTTAACCAACTGCCAGATATCCACTCTTAGCTTGTAGCAATTATCAGTATGGTGCCCTATTGCCACATGATAGGCACAAAATTTATCCTTATCAGCTTCTGCGGGTGCCTCATACGGCCTCATGTTCTGTAGGATCCCAACCTTTTTGCACTTCTCAAATATACGGCTCATTGGTTCTACATAAGGGGATACTATTTTCTATACGTTCTGCATATTCTGGGGGTGTTGCTTCTGAGCCACAGCTGCAAATTCAGCAGTCTTGGTATCCTGAAATGGTTTATTCTTTGTTCTAAAAGTGACAGCATAATCATCCAACTGCTCGGGTTGATAGGTCTTTTTGTAATTAGATCTGGCCCCACACTCTATTGTTTTGGCTTCCATTTGACGCTCAATTTTCTTGGCCTTCTTGTAAACATCCTCGAATATTTCATAGTCGTCTAGTTCCATCTTCTCTTTGTAGGCAGGTAGAGTTCCATCGATAAGCTTTACAATCAACTCATCACTTCCTGGCTTCTTTCCCAATAGGACCTGGGTGGCCATCCGCCTCTCATAGTACTTTTGAAAAGCTTCATTAGGCTTCTACTTGTCAGCCTCTAAATCTTACAGAGTGGTCTTTGTCTTTGTATTGTAACCATAATGCTCAGTGAAAGCATTAGACAATGCTTCCCAGTTGGATCTGACCTCTATCGACTGCACACTCAACCATTCTGCTGTTGCCCCTTCTAATATGCAGGGGAATAGACTAGCCATTTGATTATTAGTGAGGCCTTACATCCTCATCACATTGTAGTAGTTCTCGATATGAACCTTCGGTGGGTCAGTCCCTTTGTATAGAGGGAGAGTAGGCATTCTAAAGTTAGGGGGAGCAGCTTTGGCCCTATCTCCACAGCTTCTTTCATTACAGAGCCACTGATGCCCCCAGCCTGTGCCATTTCTTTGAACTTTGACAAGATGGCCTCTATTTCCTGACACTTTTCATTCAATCTTCTTACAGCCTCAGTTTCGTTCTACCTTGATTGGTGATCGGTCTCAATACTTCTGGGTTCTGCTTCCTCTACTCCCTGACAAGTTGTGGGCACTGTAGCATGTATGGTTTCATTTTCAGGAGCTGTTGGTCTATTGGTAGGCTCCCTAGCATCCATAGCACTCTGGATGGCAGTCAACAAGAAATTCGTAAACTGGTCATTACCTATAAGATCTACTGCCAAGTCATCGGCGCTTGGAACCCTACTGCCTTCACTCGGATCTCCCATTTCAGCTGAAGTCAGAATAGTCCTGTCAATCTCTGAATCGACCCTTGCTAACTGTCTACCACTTCTTTTCCAAGCCATGGTATTCTGAGAGTCGTCGGGCATAAAATAGAAGGAAAACTTAGAGATATACAAGGATGCATGAGCTTATGTATGAATGGATAGTGAATCATTTGCCCGATGTATGAAGGTGTATGCATGTATAAACAAATGACATGAAAGGTCACATGAGTAAGATGGCTACACTGTTAAGGGGTTAATACATGTCATTTGGATATGTATGTTGCACAAAAGGTGCTTGTCCATGTCTACAAGTAAGTGCGATGTGTATTAATGGATAGCAATGGAAACGTAATATGCACTATCAAACAATTAGTTATTAGCTGTTAGCATGTGCATGTATGAGATGGTGATGTGTGTCTTAATGAATCCATGAGACGACTTTAATGTGATAGTGGACCCGATCCATAAAATATGAAAGACTTATATGAAGTATGATTATGAAACATGCAGTAGGTGCGTTGACCAATATTGATATACTCGATGCTTCTAGATGCATAAGGTTAGAGGGCAAGACATATGGAGTCATGGGAACGACTGATATTATATAATGACATGGTGTAATTCCTATATTATGCCTAGCGTTGGACACATAATGAGGAGTGACCCAACATGCATCATGAAGAAAGATGATATAGTGCAGTGCAATATGTGGCACAACATTCTGTGATGATGGTGGATGACATGATGTCACGTGGTGATAAGTGATGTGGCATAACTTGTTGATTATGAATGACATGGTAATGCACGTTAGTGATGAATGAGATAACATCATGCGACATGAAGGATATAACTTTACATATTGGTGTTGAATGGCATGATATCATACGATATGAGTGACATGGAATCAAATGTTGATGATGTGGGACATTATGATTTGAATTGTGTGAATGACATTTTGTGAATGTCATAACATTGTGAGGGGTATGGCACTTTGCAATATGGATAATGTTTTCATGAATGACATGACATTTTTATGGATGTCATGACATACAGATGTAGGGATGGCATAGTATATGAATGATATGGCGTATTGGTGTATAACATGGTATTATGTGAATGACATGACATACAATGTATGACATAGCATTGTGTGAATGACATGGCATAAAGTGGATGATATCACACACGAATGTCATGGTAATGTGCGGAAGACATGGAATTATGTGAATGACATGACATGGTGGGTGACATTGCATTGTATGACATAGAATGGCATAATATGCATGACACGGCAGTGTGCATGACATGGTATGACATGTATGAGATGTCAAAACATGAATGATATGACATACAGATGTCATGGTGTAGAGCATTGCATGGTATGGTGGATGTCATGGTATAAGATGCATGACATGGAATAATATATATGACATGGAATTGTGTGAATGACATGGAATAATATGCATGATATGGCATTGTATGAATGACATAACATAAGTTGGACAACATGACATAATATGCATGACATGGCGTTGCGTGAATGACATGGCATAATATGCATGGCATAACATATATGAATGACATGGAATAATATGTGTGACATGGCATTATGAAAGTGACAGCATAAAATGGGTGATATGGTATAAAATGGATGACCTAGCATAGCATGACTTATATGCATGACACAACATAACATGCATGACATGGCATAAAGTGAACGGTGTGACGTGCATACGTCATGGTGTAATGTGGTAGACATGGAATTTGTAAGACACAATATGATGGATGATATGATATGCGGGCGTGATGGCGCATGGAATGATATGCTGTGCATGACATGGTACTACGTGTTTTTAATGGATGACATTACCTGCGGATGTCATGGTGTATGGCATGTCAACATGGCATAATATGAATGACACGCAACTACGTTAATGCCATTAGACGGTATGCATGTCAAGGCCTTAAATGCATGACATGGTATAATATGAGTGACATTGATAGGCAGATTGCAAGATATTGCAGACCTATAGAGTGTTGACAGGTCCTAAAATGTAGACAAGTCTAAGAACGGAAATGGACTATCACATTCCGGATAGATTCCTAAATACGGAATGGGTGGCCTATAGTAAGGTTCCTAGATGTGATGCCATCATGAATGTGGGTTAGTATGGAATGTAATACGCAATGTGCATGACTAGAACGTATGCACGTGGCTAGCCTAGACAAAGTGACAAATGGGATATCGTCGAAATTTGAGAATATTAGGAGACTCGAACAATTGACGCATATGGCTACAAAAAGATATGAGTTAGCATAGCATGTGATATGCGGATGCTTATATGGGATAATGGTGGATGTACATCATGGTGCATGAGGTTTAAATTGAACAAATGTAATTAGGACATAATCAAAATACACAGATAAAAGCAAATAACATGCGAAGCGGAAATTTTCAACCTTATATCTCCACGTGGTATAAAGTCTCTAACCATTCCTAGGAAGGGGTCTCCTTGTCATTTGCGGGGAATGACAAGGGTCGAAACTAAATCCATTTTATTTCGTGTTTTGGAAAACCTAGTGGAAATTTCTATGGCTTCTATATGCAGGGAAGTCAAAGTCCGGGTAGCGAAGGAGGGTCCCATAGCAAAATATATCATTTTTCTCTCCCCAAATAGGTTCGAACGAGAAGATTAAGGTATGAGGCTATCAGTGGCTTCCCAATAGATGCCCTTGGCATCGAAGAGGCACACAATCGACACTTTCTTGAAAGAGCCGAGGTAGGTATGGTGGTCCTAAAGTGGTGCGTGCAATGTGTATCTACTGCAATGCAATGACATAAAAAAAGATCCATTGGAATGGAAAAGCAAAATAAAAATACTTTGCCTTGAAAATGTTGTCGATTTTCTTTTGAAGGCTTTTGAAAAAGTCTTTTAAAGGCTTGTCAAATATTCCTTTAAAAAATTTTTAAGTTTTGAAAACTTTTGGGAAAAAGTTTGAAAAGAATTCTCATCTCCAGCGGAGTCGTCACTGTGAGCGAGCGGCGTTTTAACAAAAGGAAAATTCGGTTTGAAATTGGAATTGAAATGGTTCCTAAGTGAGTAAAATAATTCTTTTCCAAAATACCTTCGCTTTAGAAGCGATTCTAAGGCTTTCAGAGAAAGGGTCTTTCAAATGAATCACGTATATGAATGCGGGCTTAGAGGTTTTGTTTGAAACCCAAAGTTGGAAAATGAAAACAAGTTTCAAGAGAAATAAGCCAAATTTTAGAGATCAAAGTTAAAGGGAAAATGTTTTTAAAAGAAATTCGAACTTGAATCTCTTAAAAAACGATATTTGAAGTCGCCACCCGGTTTCAAGCTCTACTGGAAATTAATTCATAGTATTTCTTAGATTCTAAGTTCGAATCCAAAATCGTGATCCAGAGATCGGGTTCGGACAAGACATGTACTCATCATTCTTCCAAAAGACTTGGAGAGAAATCGACAACATTTCAAAAAATAAGTAACTGTATTTAATAAAAACCTAAGTTGATTTTAGTATTTTTATTTAAGGTGAGCGCACATGCAGAAAGCGGTAAATAAATGTAGAAAATTTAAATAATTATACAACCCAATCGAATGAGTAAATCCTCGCTAGGGGGATTTACAACCAAACCAAAATGGGGAATGGGGGTACACATGCCTAAAATATACAAAAATCTATATGCAATGATAGTTAAATTATTTAAGTAAAATGGCACAACATATGACCTAACTAATTCCCATAAAACAGAAACGGTTAATCATCTACAAATATGGCGACCTAGGAATCCGATCGATCCAAAAATCAAACCGAACCAACAAGAACTTTTAAAACAAGCGTTATATTTTTTTTACTAAATACTCCCGTTTTATTTTACATGTAAATACATATGATAAGTCGGATATCCCGAGATCAATGGTGATCCCATTCGTGAGGGTATCGTAAACCATACATTCTAAAGAGGAAAGTATGTAAACACAATAAAAATCAATTAACTACAAAGTTTAACATTAATACAATGGTATAATAATAATATAATATAATATAATATAATTATATAATAATAATAATACAATAATAATAATAATTTCAATATTATTATTATTATATTTTAGGCAAAAAAATTTGAAGTATTTTTGTTTTTGAATTTCTCCCTAAAAATGGCAGCTCGCTCCTCTCAAATCTCATCTCTATGGTTTCTCAGCGCTAATGGCTTCCTAATTTCAGTCTCTCTCTTCAAAAATCCCATTGCAAACTGCCTCCCTTATTTTATCAATGGCTGCTCCTATTTATAGGATAATGGCAGCCTCTCCTTTCTCCCTCTCAACCGTAGAAAGCTCCCTTAATTCCCCTTCTTCCATTAATTGTTGTCCCTTGATTTCACAGAGTTTTATCTCCGTTAACCACCAAAAACCAGATGCATTATAACTCCTTTCTACTTTTTTGTGTTTCAGTCGTAGTAGTCTAAAAAAACCCTCAACTACAGCCCCTCTCACTGTCGAAATTGCTTCCTTTTCATTGCGAAAATGGTAGTGGAAAATCCTCCTCAATTGGAAAGAATCCAAATCAAATCGCAACACCAAAAGGCAATCGACTTTCTTTATGGGATTTTTAGCGTCCAAATACAAATCCCATTCTATTTCCTCGACATCTGTCATGCTTTTCTATATTTTATATTTTATTATTATTTTATTTATTATTATTATTATTACTATTACTAAAAAACTATTTTAGCATAACAAAATATGCAGAAAATACAAACAAAAAAGGAAGAAAATACAAATAGATAAATACAGATAACTAAATACAAACACAGACTGGTCTGTCCTGAAGACAACAAACAATTTTGATACAAAAGAAACAAAATTAATTCATTCGCCATGTAGGTTGCAACAGTAACCGGGCCATATCCTCATCAAACTCAAAGCCAAGGTTCCAGCAAAGCCAAAACTCAGCTATGAGATCCCCCAGTCATTAGGGTGAAGTTGTGTGGGGAAAAGGTTGAATGCGGTTAGGGTTTGGGCTAAGCCGTAAGCCAATGGATAATAAAATCCATTATCAATTCGATGGAGATAGATGGCAAAATAAGTCGGGAGAGGAAAGTTCACCCGGTCCGAATGATCGGGTAGTAAGATGTCTATGTAATTCATCTAGGAAAAGGATTTTTTGTACTAAGTTATATGGCTAGGGTGAATTTGGGAAGGTATGTCCTTAATCTTACTCAATTTACGAGTAACTGGACGACTTAGACCTGCCTCTTTATGGGCCCAAGCGTATCGAGGAAGTTTAGAACCATAATTGGTACTCATCCTAAAGTTCTCAGTGATTTTTATAGGAAGGTAATATTCAAATCGATTAACTGATGAACATGAAAAGATTAGCATTAGTTCATACGATTTTCTTAGGGTTTTTTCTAGTACTACTACTGTTCAAGCCAGGAAAAAAACTACATAAACAATACTTGTATTTGTTCCACAAAGGTAGAAGATCAAGAAGAGAAATGGTACCTAGAAAAGAAAGTGCAAACTCTTAATCGAAAAGAAATCGAAAAAGTACGAACGAAGATTTTGTCACGACAACGAATTTGAATTCTTGAAGAAGATTGAAGTACGGTAAAAGGAAGAAAAGAAAGAAAAGGAGGCTATTTATAGAGGAAAGAAGAAAATCAAACGGCGGGGTCAGTTAGGGTTCTCGAGAAGCGGGATGATGGACAGGTGTCAGCCACTTATTAGAAGGATCAACGTTCAAGGTGTCAGGGATCATAATTATGATTTACAAATGAAAAGATAGAAAAGGGCACAACGGTTCTGATAACCCGACTTAGTTTCCTCAAGATCAGCCTTAAAAGACTTCAAAATCTCTAAAGGAGGACTACTGATGACAATTAGTAACATTTTTATCTAAATTCCTGGATCAAGGTCCTAGAGACCTTATCAAAGTTTTAGAGATCGGATCAAGGTTTTAGAAATCTAATCCGACCCCAAAGATCGGATCAGGATCCCGAAGGCCAGATTAAGATTATGGAGACCAGATCAAGATTATAAAAATAGATAAGTCCATTAGCGAGATGCATCAATTTATTTATAACAAAAAATGGTGATATGGATATGAAATTATGCTTTCTCGTGAGCTGTCTCCACATTGGGAGATAAAGAATATTCCTAACAGAATATAGTTATGAAACAGCCTATATAAAAGTTGTTTACTGATAAGGTCAATTTCGACCTTATATTTTGGGCATTATAAAGTCTTATTAATGAATGATTTGACTGAGATTTGGAATTTTCGTGTTACATTTCATGCATTTTTTGTATTTCTGTAGGTTGTGGTTTTTGTGTTTAATTTGGTTAGTTTGTTTGTGTTTTGTTTATTTTTCTACTTTTGGTTTGGTCTGAGGTCGTTGAGACTGAGGACTTGTATAATTTGACCCGTTTCATGAGCTGACTATGTAGGGAATGAGATCCAAGAGATAGAAACAGTGAAACGGGGATATCGATTCCGATGATGGAGTGAGAAGAAATTCAGAACTTTGGACCAGTTTTCGTGGCAGTTGGAGCTGGATTTCGGGGTGCGCATTCAAAGAAAAGATGAAGTTCATACTATGAGCTTTCCAACGGGTCCAAGATCGTAGAAATCATAGTTTGGATGAGCAAGTTATGAAGATTTAAAGTTGGCTGAAGGAAAATGCATGAAACTCGGCGTGTTGAGTGAGTTTTGTACAACACAAAGTGTTAAAGCATGCAACTCGGCGTGCTATTGTTACATAAAGAAAGTATCGAGGAAAAGAGAGTCAACACAGTGTGTTACCCTATAACTCGATATGTTAGGATGCTTTTGAACACTACTCGTCGGCGTGTCATAGCTCAACTCGGTGTGCCAGGACAAGATTTATGCAACTCGGCATGTTAACCTTGCAACTCGACGAGTTGACATGTTTTTGCTTAGAGCGAATTTTATTTCAGTTATAATTCTTTTGCAACACTATATAAGGATTGTTTTAGGTTTTTTTAGACTCATCTTTCATTCAACTCTTGTGCCAAAAAGCTTGACAAAGTTCTGGGGTTTGTTTCGGGTTTTCAATTTCTTCAGTAAAGGTTGATGTGCAAGTTATACGTAGAGTCTTCCCGTTTGCGATTCGCGATTCTTAATTGAAATTTGGCATTTTTATAGAGGTTCACCTTCAACAATTTCATACCGTTAAGATTCGGTTAATTTGTTTAGGGCATAAGTATAATCTTTTCTCTATTCTTGTTAATTTGATATGAGCTTACAACTTGTTATTCATTGATTGATTTCATTAAATCCTTCCATCTCAATTTTGTTAAGTTAAGATTTGATTTGCATATTGAGTATTATTTCATTTGTATGTTTGATTTCTCGACTTTAAACTAGTGTTACAAAGTCCTAATTTCACTGAATTTATATCTGTAACCCTACCTAGATTAAAACCTAGGCAACCATTGGAACTGACAATTCCGTGGAATATACAGGTTCCTATTTTCTGATTTCTAGAGCTAGACTGCCTCTAAACAAGGAAGAACGGCTAGGAAGCATCACTAGACCTAGAGTCACTAGTTTAGATTGTTTGATCAACATATTTAGGGTTTATTAATTTTGTACATGTTAGACCTTAGTTTGACCTAATTTAGCCATCCCCATTTATATTCATACATCGGAATCGCCACCTGTGATGTGTTATTGAATCCGTTATAAATAAAAATTGAGTGAAGATCACGGTTCACTTATTTTTATTGCAATTTATTTTTCAGTCTTTTATCAATTCATTTGTTCACTCAAACACGCTAGGAAGCCTAGTAATTTGGTGATTGTAGAGACTTTCTCTGTGGGATCGATACCTGTACTTACCAAAATTATTACTTGACAGCGACAGGGTACACTGCCCTTTAGTGAGCGGTTTGGTAAGTAGTTTTCAACTACCGCCAAAAGTGTGTCAAGTTTTTGGCACTGTTGCCAGGGAAAGTAATTTCCTGCGACATCGAACCAACGGTCGAATATCTAATTTAAGCATTATATTGTTTTTAATTGATTTTTTTTAATTTTTTTTATTGATTTTTTGTTTTAATTTTTTTATTTGAAATTTTCTAAACTCACCTCTTTTTGGCTTTCTATGGTTTATGCGCACACGCTACACTAACCCTTTGTTCTTTGATCCAGAAATTGAATGTACTTTTCACAAGAATAGATGAGTGAGAAGGAATTTAA
>CAOJCR015810423.1:0-15413 GCA_948330485.1 Euphorbia neoarborescens
AGTATGTGGTTTATGAGCTGTAGTTCGAAATCAAGAAGGAGAGATAATGGTATCAGCTGACCGCCCGTTTAATCCATGTGGATCTGTGGAGGTGGCCGAGGCTGCGGCTATTCGGATGGGGTTGGAAATCTGCCTTGATTGTGGTTTTGATAGCGTTCAGGTAGAAACAGACAATTCGATTATTGGAAGATGCTTGAAGTAAGGATCAACAACGTCGACGAACTTACTGTTAATTATGGAGGATATTAGAAAGCTTGCTGATGGACTGCGTAATATTAAGTTTGAGCATATCCCTAGAAATGCAAACGGTGTTGCTGATAATTTGGCAAAATTTGGATCTAAGGGTAAGGATCTTCTGATTTTCATGGAGGAACTTCCCCCATATTTATCCCATATTGTTAGAAATGAATTGTAACTGTACTTTGTGTTGCTCAATTATCCAAAATAATAATAATAATAATAATAATAATAATAATAATAATGTAACAAAATTTTGTTACGGAATCTAAAAGCGTTACAAAAATCGTCACTCTTTTTTAACGATTCATATTTCTGTAAAAAATTTGCGTTAGAAACTTTAGCGGGAAACATCCTGCCATATGTTTTGACGGAATTGTTTATTTTAACGGAATTCTGTCAAAACTTTGTGATAGAAATAATACAGTCAAAAAAATCCGTCACAAATTTATCATTTTTCTGTGTTCGGCCTATTTGGGACCAACAATCCCGTCCCATTTAGTAAACGGAGAAAAAGTATCTTCGGCTCTACTCTGTGGGGATCTTTTAGCAGAGAATTTCCGCCCCGTTGAGGTGAGTCACTGCCGTTGACAATTCTAATTTTGAAGCAATTAATGTGTCATTTAATAAAAAAAAAAAAAAATTCCCAATGAGACACAGATACCATTAAACAATATATCACAAGTACAATATTTAGAAAAGAAATCTTAGATAATGTATCATGTATGAAATTGGTGAAATTTTATAAATATATTGAGCACATTTGATTATTGTTGAGTATTTAATCATTGAATATTTGTATATACTGAAGGAATGGTGATTCCAAATCTAAAAATCATAATATGCACATTTTGTTCACTTTTTATATATAAACGAAAAAGTCAAGAATTTTTAATGTATTCATTATGAATAAACAATTTTTGTAATTTCAAAATTCAATCAAAATAGAAATAAATACGAAGTGTTATTTGTATATAGCTGCATTATAATATTATAGGTACAATTTTATGTTTGGTGTTTATGAAATTGTAGTTTTAGATGTAAATGTCATATATGCTAAATAAACTGGATGATGATTGATTTTAATTAATTAATTAATAAGAATAGTCATTAAATACTAAATGCAAACACAACTTTGCCCTTAAATTAAACCTTTGACATGGCTTTTAAGACAAATTTCCAAAAGAAAAAAACTGAATTATTTTTTTTCTTAAATCGTCTTCTTAAATTCAAATCAGAGCCAGAAACTTGATGTCTCAGAAATATAGTTATATAGTTAATAGAGGGCATATGTAAATTGAATTGCTGTCTGTTGCTGAGAAAAAAAAGTTACAAAATATGCAAAATACTTCTAAAAGTATGCACATCATCTACCTATCCATATCTCATTAAACAAGTCTTAGGCATATAATAAATACAGTACTCTATAACAACAACAACAAAAAAATCATAAAAAAAAGAACAAATAGACCACGAGAATAAAAGAAAATAAGAATAAAAACACTTGCTACAGTATGAATCAACCTTCAGTTAGAAGTTTGAGTTCCATGATTATTTTTCATGGCCAAATTAATCACTTGATTTTATCTTCCATTGAGATTCCCAGCCAAATTGGCAAACATTGCTGTTCCTGAATGCTCATCAATGGCCTGAACTCTAGCCGGACTGCCCGTCTCTTCAGGAACTGAAACCGGACGATTATCTGTAGCAGCAGCAGCAGGAGTAGTAGCAACAGGAGCAGGAGCAGTAGCAACTACAGCAGGTGAAGCAGTACATTTCGATTCGTCTTCAGTTTTGGCCTGCGAAAATGCTTCCTGAAGCTGCAATGCATACTCCAAATTCCATAGAACATCTCCCATTGAAGGCCTGTCCACTCCATGTTCAGCCAGGCATTTCTCTGCTGCTTCAGCGAATTTCTTCATCGATTCAGGATTAATCGACCCTACGAGAACAGGATCAATGATCTTCTCGAGCAACCCTTTTCGTTTCCATTGCATAGCCCATTCTGCTAAGTTCACCTGCTCTCTTGGAAGCTGTGGATTAATTGCTGGCCTTGCACAAAGCACTTCGAGCAGAACGACCCCGAAAGAGTAAACATCAGACTTGTCGGTAAGCTGCTGTCTCCTGAAGTATTCGGGATCCAAGTACCCGAAACTTCCTTTCACTGCTGTACTTACATGACCTTGCCCCATTGGTGCATCCTTTGACAGGCCAAAGTCAGAAACTTTGGCTACAAATGCATCATCCAGCAATATGTTTGTGGTCTTGACATCGCGGTGAATGATACCTTGCGCGGTACCCGTGTGCAAGTAATGAAGACCGCGGGCAGCTCCGATACTGATCTCTAACCTCTGTTTCCATGTCAATGGAGGTAAGTTCTTGCCATATAAATGGTCTCTGAATGGACCATTTGACATGTATTCATAAACTAGAATCATTTCTTCGTTTTCGTCACAGTAGCCGATCAACGACACCAAATGCCTGTGCCTAAGCTTAGACAGCATTTGAATCTCGGTCTGAAACTCGGTGATTCCTTGTTCGGATTGCGGGTTTCCTCTCTTGACTGCAACTTGAGTACCATCATCAATATCTCCAAGATACACATTGCCAAAACCGCCTACCCCGATGATCATGCTCTTGTCAAAATTCTTGGTGGCTTCCTGCAGTTCTGCAAACGAGAAGTACCGGCCAAGGCCAAGAGTCGATTTTGATCCTAGAGAGGTCTTGCTCGCCATGAAACTCGTATCACCCGCGTGGATAGGAAGCAACCACGACGAAAAGCTGTTCCGCTTCTGCCAATCTTGAGGCCTTTTATGCCACTTCATAACCATAGCTCCAAGGCCGACAAAGGCGCCAAACATCATGGCGAATCCGACTGCTGCTACTGTCCCCTTTGTCCCGATAGCCGACTTCCCATCTACCCCGAATTCTCCATCCAAACTATCAACTGAGTTGCTCATTTTCAAGACTTCCAATCCATTCAGAATAGCATTAGTTGAACCGGTCTCTTCATGCATAGGACTCACTTGAACTTGAAGTCCATTGTTCATCAAGGTTGTATTCACCACTATGTCTTTGTAATATGGAGAAGCCAATTCATTAGTGATGGAGGATAAATCGAGACCCGAAATCGCCATTTTCCCGTTAATATACACGTTAAAGTAGAGTTCATTCAGGGATTTGCTTACAATGTCACAAAAATGCAGCCTGACTAAGTAGTTAAAAGCTGAATCAACATCAAACTTCCAAGTTATATTGAAATTCGGCTGCATCGTTTTGGAATCAGCCATCTGCTCAGCAGATGCATAAACAGTAGGAGGTGCAATCAAAGGCGAAATTCCCTCGCCGTATTTAATGGAACTAGCAGAAATCGATTTAGCCTCAGCCAAAGCCGGATCTTTCAGGAATTTCTTGTCATTGATCCAAGTCCTGGCAAGGGTATCATTCTTAGAAGTAATTTCAGGTCCACCAACATTAAGCCTGTAAACAATTTGGTATCCATACTGAGACAAACCCGAAAAGCTCGAAACGGGAGAAAGGCCGGTGCCTTGATCAGTAATCAAAACATCAGGAGCCGAAACAAGCTCAATGGCATTGATGAAAGCAGCAGAATTCTTCATAGGATCAAAACTGAGAGAAAGCTTAGGGTCTGTCATGTTAATAAGATACTCCTTGATGAAAGGATCGGTCTGGTTATTGACATTGAAGTTGTGAAGGAGAACATACTTATCAGTGCGGACCGAAAAGGTAGCGGTCTGAAGATTAAACCTGGAATTCTTAACAGGAAAGAAATGGAGACGAATCCAATGCCAACCGGGACTCTGAAGTTCAAAAGCATAGGTAGCTTTCTGAACGAAAATACGAGCAGATTGATATAGAGGAGAAGAGACTTTAGCATCAGGATCGGAAACTAAAATGTTCTCATCAGTCTGAAGAAAAGTTTTGGCTTCATCATCCGTTTTAAAAACTCTGCCATCAGGTTGAGAAGGACGAGAATTGGAGCCACAGCTAATAAGGATATTATCAGCAGGAGAAAAGGAAGAACTTTTAGCAGCAGAGGTGAAAGAAAAAGAAGAAGTAAATAAAAGAGAAAGAACCAGGAGGACAGCCATCGAAGAAGACGACAATGAAGAAGATAGAAAAAGATGAAAGATTTGAAAATGTTTGTGTTTATTTTCTATCTCCATCCCTCCTGGAGTAAGAATTAGAGAGGAGGGATCTTGGAGAGAAAAAAAAAGAGGGAATTAAACTTGTTTTAATCGATCTCTATAATGGGGATTGCTGAAAAAATTTATGTTTGTTAAATTTGTCGATTATAAGACAAGAAATGGATTTGAGAGGGTGACATGAATTTGTGTTACCTTGTTAATTGCCTCTGTTTGAGGAACAATTTTTAGTTGCTATTAACAGAATATTGATTTTTATACCCTTTTGAATTAGTCAATCACCATTTATTGATTTTCTTATTATTTGCAACAGAAAACCTGTAAGTTTTCTTTTCTTTTCTTTCATAGGAATCAACTTTGTTTGGATCCCTAAATTGAAACAGAAAAATGATACAACGCATAAATAGAAAAACATATGTGGATATTTATATTTTATATTTCTAAAACTATAAGAACGCTTTTTTTTAGATGTTTTTATGTACACTAAATAACAAATATACAAGTCATATAAAAGTAAAAATGAAATTTCAAGTTTGACATTTTACATTTTAAAAATGAGTTTCTGATTTCAATCGAACCATGTTGGATAATAATGTATATTTTTTTAAGTTAAGAGTTTTTATCTCTAGTTAACTAGTTGTAGAAGCGAATTTCTCAAGGTCTATTGTAGCGTCCTGAAGATTCCAGAATCTCTTGGATGTGAATTGCAATAATCTAGAGGTAGCTTTGACGTGAACCGCGGTGAATTTAGAGGTGTGCTTGCACATAAACTATTTGAATTTAGTGTTCTCTCAAATGTTAATCTTTCAAAAGTCTAGAGGTTCCTAAAGCATACGCTATTTGAAATCCTTGGATTTTGTCAAATAAGAATTTTCTAGGCTTCCGCATCTAGACTCACTTTTTTAGTAAGTATGATGATGTGATACTTTTATCACTTAATCGATTATTTTGGGAAACAAAAAATTTTACTCATTCGATTAATGATAAAATCATGGTAGGGGCATGACATAATGAGTGATTTGTCAAATTTTTTAAGGGGATCCGACACCCGTGAGGAATTTGTAGAAGTCTACAATGTCGAACTATTTTAGGGGTTTTGGCTCCTTTGAGAAATTGGCGATGTCCGAGATTCTACATATCTCTCGATAGAGTAAACTATCAAACGTGCAATGTGTTTAAAGCTCATAAAAACTGGAGGAATCTTGGCAAAAAATGGGGTTCAAGTTTTATTGAACTATAAAGGGGTTTCAAAACCTCACTAGGAAAGGATGATACTCGAAACTACTGAATATCCTTGAGTAGGTAGAGGTATACCAAATGTGCAGTGTGTTTGGGTGTTCAGTGAAGCAATGGATAAGACCTGACCACTTTGGGTCCTAGGGATACATTTGGTTAACGAACTATTTCTATTTGAAGCTCGATGAAATGGAGAAAGCCTAACCAACAGGGGTCCAAGGTGGAGCAAACATATTGCCCAATTCCTTAGGATCCAAGGTAATATAAAGACATAATATCTAGTAATTCTATGGAGGTGCGACTAGCCAATAAGAGTCTGTAGCAAGAGAAAATTTCGGGAATTTTGGGATGTTCGACCAATTTTCGGGTCAAAACGGATAAAATTGATTGTTGGTTTCCATTAGACTTGTTACAACGTAAAGACAGACTTTTCAAACTAGGCCCGATATCTGAGGACACTATAGAGATACAAATGGCCAACAGAGATCCATAGTATGAGAATTTGAATTTTTCTTGGCCGAGTTTTGGACCAAAGCATATAAAATGGATTGCTAGGTTCCTTTAGAACTTAAGATAATGTAGAGACAGACTTTCAGTCTGGGCCTGGTATTTGATGATTCTATGGAGGTACAACTGGCCAACAAGTGTCCATAGCATGGGAAAATTTTATATTTTTGGTTGTTTGGAAAAAAATTTTGGAACAAAGTGCATAAAATAGATTGTCCAGTTTCACTAGTCCTAATACAATGTAAAGATAGACTTTTTTAGACTAGGTTCGACATTTGGTAACTCTATAGAAATATGCTTGGCCAATAGGGATCCGTAGCATGAAAATTTGAATTTTGATTGGCCAACTTTTGAAAAAAAGCGGAGAAAATAGATTGCCAAGATCGTTGAAACTTGAGATAATGTGGAGAGAGACCTTTCAGACTCGATCCGGTATCTGGTGACTCTGCAAAGGTGCTAGGATGAGTTTTTATCATCCGATCGATAAATTTGAAAACAAAATTTTTTGCACCTTTTATCAATGATAAGAACTCTGAAAATGTGAGCTAGATGGAACTTGGTTCGTTTTGATGATCAGAACTAGCTTATTTTCCCCGGACTATTGTAGTCAAATTACAACTTTGACCAACATATTCGACTTTGAACCTACAAGAATTCCTTTATCAAGATGGACAGATCAAGTTATATAAAGAAATTAGTAAATCATGCATTAAAATGCATGAAAATGATTGTTTATCTTGTTGACTTGTATAGTTGAATCGACCAAATTATAACTGTGCAATTATAATTATATGCAACTTATGACCATTAGGTCAAAATGACTTTTGGCATTCAACTAGAGTAATTGTAGCGCGACTACCCGAACGACTAAATATGACCGAAAAGCTATTATGTGCCAACACCTTACAAAATTCTAAATCATCAACATTCCTCTGCACATGCGATCTGAATCCAATATAAAACACTTAAGTATTCTAAAAGCTAATGACGCAACGGAAATTAAACAGAAAATTAAAGATATAAAAATTAATGGATAATGTTGATTTTGAGAATACCCATCAACAGAAAACAAACGTTAAACTTCGTTGATCACGCACAATACCGAAAAGTAGTCATATTACAATATATTTATCGTGCACGATGCCAGAATGCAATCTTCTAAATTCAAAAATCTTTGCGATTCAAGTATAAAGGAAAGAAAGAACACTTTTATTAATTAACGAAAAATTCACTTACAATTATAACATATTAGTCCTTTTATAGGCAAAGTATTTTAACTACAATTAAATTCCTAAACAATTAAAATTCTAAATAATCTAAACTTTCTAATTAAAAAGGATAATAAATAAATAAAAATACATCTAAATAGAAATCCTTATCAATTTAGGATCTTTGAAATAAAATCTATTTTTAATTAAAATTATACAATAATTACAATTATAAATATAATGTAAAATATATATTAATATATTTTTTTGCCAAATTAGATTGCTGATCTTTTGTAGGATTTTTGGCCCGCATTATACTCTCTCTCTCAGGAAAAACTCATCATCGAGTTTCTTTGTTAAGACCCTAAACTTGAATTTTGTTAGAAGCATTCATATAGAAAAATTTGCATGCTCCAATAAACTCAATATGTCTCATATAATCAAAGTTATCTCCATCAATACTAATGAGCGTATCCAAACGATCAAATTTTTTTACTCCTATACAAATACATTCTTCATTGTATATTAGAGGTAATGAAAAATTAAAGAATTTACCTTCATCAACGATCAATTTAGAGAAAATACATGCATTTTCTATTTCATAAAACTCTTCAAGCTTCTCGTCAATAAAGTAAATTTTCTTTTATATTTTTAGTACTTAAGAATGAACTTGGCTCTGATACCAACTGATGCAGCGGAAATTAAATAGAAAATTAAAGATATAAAAATTAATGGATGATGTTGATTCTGAGAATACTCATCGACCAAAAACAACCGCTGAACTCCGTTGATCGCGCACGATGTCGAAAAGTAGCCATATTACATTCTGTTGATCATGCACGATGCCAGAATATGCAATCTTCTAAATATAAAAATCTTCGCGATTCAAGTATGAAGGAAAGAAAGAATAATTTTATTAATCAACCAAAAACTCCCTTAAATTGTAACATATTAGTTTTTTTATAGACAAAATATTCTAACTACAATTAAATTCCTAAATAATTAAAATTCTAAATAATCTAAACTTCCTAATTAAAAGAATAATAAATAAATAAAAATAAATCTAACTAGAAATCCTTATCCTTGAAATAAAATCTATTTTTAATTAAAATTATACAATAATTACAATAATAAATATAATATAAAATATATATTAATAAATTTTTTACCAAATTGGATGCTGATCTTTTGTAGAATTTTTTTCCTGCATCAGCTATTATGTGCCAACACTTTACAAAATTCTAAATCATTGAGTGTCCTCTGCACACACTATCCAAACCCAATATAAAACACTTAAGTATTTTAAAAGAGTTATAAATCGACGTTGAAGTACAAATTGGACTCGAATAATCTAGCGAATCTAAAATTGATAATTGCAATCTCGAATAAGCTATCAAACTCAAAATTAACTTGATAATTAAAGTAATCAAACTCAAAATCAACTCGAGAATTAAAATGCGAGGGCCACTTTCAGCCCGAGCTACTGCAAATTTTCTTAAATATGACTATAATGCCCCAAGACATAAATCTTAAAAACTTATCTAAATTTTATTTCTTTGGAGGACCACTATAGGAAAAATGTGATTTAGCAACCATCAATAGCAACCACGAGCTATTGTGGTTGCAAAATCACAGCAATATCAATTACAGTGGTTGCAAAAAAAAATACTGGTTGCAATTGCACAGTACTTTTAGGGCCTAAAATAACACTTGACAGCGCTCAAGTGTAATACTTAAAAGCGACTCTTTCAGGGGCAGTGTACCCCGTCGATGTTAAGTAATAATCTGGTAAGATTAGGTATCAATCCACAGGATTTATACTACTATCACCGATCTACTCGGTATCTTAGCTGTTTGAGCGGATAAAAATTGGAGATTAATCTAATATAAAACTAATTTAAACCTAACTATGTGATCCAGAACCTATAACTTTCCCAGAATATAATGGAGTGTAGCTCAGATCAATAATAAACACAGATTAATATATAAATGTTACACATGCAAAAATATTAATTTTGCAAACCTAGGTTTGTGGGTCCCTAGCCTACTTCTCCGTTTTTCGCAGTAGGTCTAGTTCCGGGGTTCAGAAACTAAGAGTCCGTAATTTTGTGGGTGCGTCACTTCCCTACGATTTCCAGGGTGCCAAGCCTGGTGAGACCAACTTCTATGAACTCAATAAATAAAACCTATTCGAAGTACGAAAATGAATAAAATCACAATAACAAGAAGTATGCACACATTAACTGAGAATATTATTAATAAGAGATGAAGAGAATACAATGAAACACAAATCCAAATCACACTTGTGGTTTACAACTAGCTAACAATAACATAAAGAGAAGGAAAATTGCCCTTAATATACTATTAACCGGACTCCGGCTGTCGAAATTGAATCAGTGGAGAAAAATATCCCAAAACTAGAGCCAAGTTGTAGAAAATAAATTCGTTCAAGCTAAACCTGAGTTTTAGGGAGGTGAGAGAAAATTACAGAGTTCTTGGATAAAGAAAACCTAATATAAAAGATCCTATTTATATTTGAAACTAAACTGGAAATAAAATCCTAATGAAAATCAACTTCTATGTATTTTGCGACACACTACACGAGTCATACATGAACTCATGTCACCCTTATGAACTCGTGTAGGTCATCAGGCTTCTTCAATGAATTTTTGTCCCATTACACGAGTTTGCCCTTGTTACACGACTTCATGTGATATCCTCTAAGTCGTTTTATCCATGCTTGGCCTTCACCCACACGAGTTGATCTCCATTACACGAACTCATGCAATAAGGACAAACTCGTGTAAGGCTTCTGCTATCTCACAACTTCTCATTTTCATGCCTCCTTGCATAGATTTCGGAGATCCTGACCTAAGTCCTGTCCACAAGCTCACCAAAAACACACGTAAGCGCATAAATAAAATAAAGACCAAATGAAACACGAGAGAAAATGCACATAAATATGAACTAAACACTGAAAACCATCACAACATGTACTAATACTAAGATATTGTAAAGCATACAAAACACATCAACCACACATGAAAATGTTGCAGAAACCTCACCAAATATATCAGAACAGAGTGAAAATATAAGGTCAAACCCGACCTCATCAACACTAACACTGGAACCAATCTCTTCCATATGTGAATGCAAATAAAAAAATAATAAAGCCCTAATTTTTTTAATTGAACTGTGCTTTCCTTCCCCTTCTCTCTACCACTGCAACCCACACTTCCGCCTATGTGAATTCAAACATGAGTCTTGTTTGAACAATAAGAATTCATGGTCTCTCTCCATGCGTCTGTGTGAATTCATGGTCTTCTTTTTATTCTCATTGTCAATACCATAGTCTTGTGTGAATTCAACCCGCGCTTCTCTCTACCGCTTATACTAGGTAGATTCATTGTTTGTGTGAACAATGCCTATACCCTAATCTTTACCTACTGTCTCTACTGCCTTAATAATTTTCAGGTATGCTTACTACTTAGCAGCTCCATTAGGTCGTCATTCTTCCTCTTTGAAAAACCTTTTATACCACGGGATTTTGCAAGTGCTCTCAACTATGGAACCTTTAATGAACTCAGGTCATCATATTTCATACGCGATTCTTTATCATTGCCTTCATCATCATTCTCACTATCAAAAAGTTCCCCTGGAAATAACTCATTGAACGCAGGCTGTAAGCACATCGACTTTTTAAACATACAAATTCCTGAAACTCTCGATGCAAGCTTTTTGAAGCTCTCGAAAGTTTGAAAGAAAAGATTTAAAATTAAAACTGAAAGATTTGGAGATTATAAAAAAAGAGGCACTTTCGTCGCGAGCGATTTGACGCTCTCGAAAGTTTAGAGAAAAGATGTGAGTTTGAAAATAAATTGAAAATGTTTTAAAAGATATTACTTGAATCTCGAAAAACGATTTTTGGAGTCGCCACCCGGTTCTAAGCTCTATCGGGAATTTAGTCACGGTATTACTCGGATCCTAGTGTTAAATCTAAAATCGTGATCCAGAGATCAGGTTCAGGAAAGATATTTACGTATCCTTTTTCTAAAAGACTTTTAGAGAAAATCGACAAATTTTAGCGAAAACGAAACATTTTTATTTACTAAGACCTAATATTGATTTTAGTTCTTTTAATTTTAATGAACGTGTAAGCAAAAGCGATAAATAAAGTAGTAAGTAAACACGCAATTACAACCTTTTCACAACAGACTATCCTAATAGGATATATTTGTTAAAAAGGGGATCGGGGATCATCCACAGATACAAAACATGTATAACTGCTTGAAAATTAAACACTTAGCACGTCAACATGCTTGTAATGGACATTTTAATAAGAAGAGGGAGAAATGAGAGCACGGAGTCATATGATTAGAGGGACACTTAATCCAACGCGGTTTGTCAGATCAAGCGTTTTGGACCGAAAGATGGTCTCGCGACAGTCCGAAAACATTTTTAGCTAATTTGCGATTGGGTTGTAATGATATTTATTTTAGAAATCCATTTGACTCGTATTTTAGTTTTGGAGCATACAATTTTGGCGGGTCAATTATTCGGGAATAAATTCCCTTTGTGGGCTTGATTTAGCAGTCCTAAATCGAATTTTCCAGGTCTAAACACAGGCGGAATACTTATAGGAATTTAAATCTAGGTCACAGATATACAAATCAAAGCGCGCTAACTAATGGCACATCATCGGGTACAACGAATTAAATAGAAAGTGCGGTAAATAAATAAATGCACGTCGAAAATTAAACGTGATGAAAAATCTTTATTTTTGACCCAAAAAGACAGTAAAAGCGATTAAGGCAGTCCGAAATTATTATTTTTTAAAACATGGTGAAAAAAAGACCGACTAACAATAAAATCAAGACGGAACAAAATACGGTAAATTTAAAATACCGAACCGAAATATATATATATATATATATATATATATTATTTTATTTTTATTATAAAAACAAAAACTTAAACTTAAAGAAACGAATAAAAAACGTACTAAACACGCATATTTTTTGTTCGTTCCTTTTTTTGCTCATTTTTCATTTTTTTCTATTTTATCATATTTTTTTTGAAATTTTTTTGTGATGAAAATTTTTAGAGTGAATAGTAACCATGAATAGTAAAAAAAACCAAGTATGTGTCCGACCATTATCCACTTTTAACATAGACAGTAACAAAAGTAAATAACAAAAACACAGAACGCAGAAGATATTCAACACATTTTAAACCCATTTTAGTTTTAAACTACCTAAATCATACAGAAATCAGATGAAATACGGAAAAGAGGTATTTTTAAAAGTTTAAAATCCATTTTCCACAATGACAAAAGATTGAATAAAAAGAAAGAAAAAGAATAGAGCAACATAAACCCACTTTCAACAGCCGCAAAATGCAGTAAAAAGGGAAGGATATGATAGGATAGGCTCAGATTTTACCTCTCTGGTTAGTATCCGTGAGTGTTAATGGTTGAGAAAGATTAGAAATACTCCGACACTCCGCTATGAACCCAAATAGAACCTCTCCTTTGAACTTACGACTGCTATTATCGACAGAAGCTGAAGAACATAGAGACTATTGATAGAGTCTTCTGTTTTTAGAATGTGTATTGAGTGGGTTTTGGACAATGCTTTGGAAAAAATGAAATGAGATGGTCAATAGGAAAGAACGAAGATGAGGCTAATGTAGGGGAAGAAGAATTGATGAAGATGAAATTGATAGATGTCTGATGAAGAGGATAAATCCAATGATGAAAGAAAAAACCGTTGATGGAGGTCCAGTAGAAAATACAGATCAAGAAGTTGTCCGCTAGAGAAAAGTTATTGGCTGCTGTAATTGGTAAGAGAATCAGTATCAAAATCTGGGCCTTTGGAATGTTGCCCTGATTGGGTATTTATATGATGAATATGCCACATGTCATCATCTAACAAACCCTACTTGAGTCCTTTAATCACAACCATCCATTTATTTATTTACTTATTTATTTATAAATAAATAAATAAATAAAGATGATAATATGAGTGAAATGGGGTTAAGGTAATTATGGGTCGTGTTGGAATGGATATCGAAGCACAAAGGAAAATTACTTAGCTCGGATTCTTTGCGGTATACCATCGGAGTCATCGGTCTATTTTTAGTCAACTCAAATGGATATTGTAACGAGAAAGGTAATCAGTGAATACCGTTTTCATCATAGCCTTGGGATTAAAATCTCGATGCTCACAACGACCATCGGGATAAGAGAAAGACTCATGTTCCTCCTCCAATTCTAGCTCGGTCTCTTCCATATTCATATCCAGTTGAGGCCGCTTATCCTTGCCAGGCACCACCTTGAATTGCCCGTTTTCCTTCACAGTCAAATCCATTTGTTCATTGTGTTTTTTTTTCTACTACATCATTTTATTCTATTGGTTATATCTAATTGCTTTACTTCTAGTCTCACTGTTAGTTTTCTATTACTTACCTTTTTTCTTTCTCAAAATTTTTTATTTGTTCATTGTGTTTTTCAAATCGCTGTTGCTTAAGTATTGTTAGTTATTTGTTTATCATTCTACTGCTTTTTTAGCTTTCGGTTTACTATCATCTAGTATTCAATAAATTTTGTTGGTTATTTTGTTTTTCTAGTTTTTCATTTTTAGCTTTGTTTAATCATTGCTTCTATTCTTTTAAATCTTAGATGATTGAAATGTTTCTTCAATTTTTTATTATTCTCTTTATAAACTTCTTTTTCTCTGTATTCTTCACTAATAATTGTATTTCTCTCTGTTTGGCTATCTTTCATCCAATATTGGTTTGTTAGGAGGTTTTTGATGCTTTTTATGAAGAAATCATAGTTGATTCATATTAGTTTTAACCGACGATCTGATGATCATTTAAATGTAATGTTTAAGCTATTTGAATATAACGTATATGCCTTTGTTATTCACTCTTTGACTACTACCTCTCACGCCTGAAGTTTTCTATGTAATATTGTATTGCTTTTATATGTAGATAATTACTGGATTCTTTCGTCTTTTCTATTTGTACTCAATAGATGTCCTTGTTATGGCAGGGTATTTCAAAGGAATTACTTGAGAATTCAAAAACCTTAAGACTACCAAATTAGGCTTACTCTGGAATGCAAAAATAAGACTCGAAGAGAAAGGATTAACCCTTTCAATTGATGTAAGTCTAATATGTACATCATTATTGTGCTAGAACAATAATGGTGTTCTAAATGTCTTAATTCATTATTAATTTGTAGAGATTGTCGAGTCACTGAATATGCCTTAGAAAAAAGTTAGGAATGTTGCAGAGGTATGATTACCTTGACTCCTGACTATTGCACTATCGCGTAATGATCTTATCTTCTAGATGTAATGTAATTATTATATATAGGAACTTAGCAAGGTAATTTTGCTCAATAGAGAAGTATTTTCGAAGTTTAATGGCATTCCTAGAGAAACCAACCATAGTGTGAGTTCTCTCATGCAAAATTCGTTGAAAATAACCATTCGATGTTCCCTGTCTGGCTCTATCTGACTTAGGAGCCAAAAAGGAAAAGAGAAACTCTTTGAAAGAGAGAAAATTTGTATTAAACTTCAGTGGATATTTACAACTTAGAATGCATTCTATTTATAGCAAAAATGGGAGCCCAAATTGTAGACTAAATAATGTGAAAGGAAGAAAAACTAAGTAGCAAAATAAGAAAAAATGGATGATGGCTTTGAATTCTAGGAGTTGGATTAGTTGAATAGGAGTTGTATTTTATGGACTCTATCATTCTTCCCGGATTGGAAAGAACTCATCCTCGAGTTTATGCGTCTTCTTTATTGAAATAAGGAAAAAGATCTACAACATTGAAAGTAGCTGACACCCCATTTGACCCTGGTAGTTCAATTTTTTAAGCATTATCATTGATCTTTTGAACTATATGAAATGGACCATCAGCTCTAGGAGAGAATTTGGCATTAGGCTGTTTAGGAAATCTTTCTTTTCACAGATGAATCCATACCAAGTTACCTTCCTTGAATACTTGTTGCTTTTGGTGCTTATCTCGTTGTGCTTTGTATTGTAA
>CAOJCR015810888.1:0-10358 GCA_948330485.1 Euphorbia neoarborescens
CATTTACCAACAACACGAACACAAGCGGGATCCCTATGTACCTCCTATCAACGCATGGACTTACATATCTTTACGTTACCATGCAACGAAAGGACTTAAGCTGAGTATACTCAGGCCTATCTCTCAATGAAATAGGTCTTAACAATAAAATCAAACCCAGACCCGTCTAGATGGATGTTTATTCAAACAATCCAAATATCTTATCAAAACAAAATCAATTTTCCAATTAAATCACTTCAAACTTTCCAATACTCTTATCTTATTTCAAAAACCAACTCAGAAACAAAACTATTATTAAAAACTAAATTTCCAAACTTATACTATATGTTTAAAAATCAATTCAATATCAAAAATTCAATATACTCATAATCAAAAATATAAAAATTAAATTCTTTAATACCTTTGTAATTCAATCAATACACAATTCTAAACAAACTACATAAATCAATATTCCAAAACTCAACCCAATAACCAAATGAAAATCTTAATCCAAAACTAATATCCAAAATCTATAAGCTTATAATAAAAATCAATAATCAAAACATTAATAACAACTTGATAACCACAATTATACTCAAATTCAAATTCTTTAAGTCATAATACAAATCAAAGTTTCTTAAAATATAAATTCAAAATATAATCCAAATTCTAAATCAAGACACAGTCTCAAACAAATAATTCAAACCTAATTCAAAGAAATAAGATGTTCACTTACAATTCAAAAGCAATTGATGAAAACCTATCTAAGGAGCCCGTCAAAACAAAAATTCACTCCCTCTAACTCATCCACATCAATTTTCCAAGATTCTCAAATAGAAAATCATGGGCTTTATGTTTCAAAAATCAAAGAAATCAATAGAAAACAGAACAAAGGAGGAAAAGAAAGAGATAGAGAAACGCAACAAGGAGTTGCCTTCAATCCAAAGTCGTACCCTTTTATAACAAAAGAAAAATATCTCGTTAAACCTCAAGAAAAATCCAAAAGAATTGCTGAAAATGCGTGAAGCACGCCATGTTTTCAAAGCCAACACGCCGTGTTACCTTGCTAAAAATAGAATTTCGCAACAAAGTTAAAAACTCGCCGTGTTACACCCAAAACACGCCGCGTTTGAAAGCTCATCACGCCATGTTATGATTCCAACACGTCATGCTCATCATCTATATCAAGAATTGGGATTTTAAAACTCAACACGCCGTGCTGCAACTCTGAAACTTAACTTTCATTTCTAAAACTTCCCGAACTCGATTCTAACCTCAATCAAAACCCGAGATAACTTGAGATAGCATTCTGTAAGTCCAAAATGCCTTAGTTATCCATGAAATTAACTCCCAACATCAAATATAACTTCCAAACTAAAAATCAATATCAAAACCTTAATTAAAATTTTATAAATTTCAAACTTAAACACATTAAAATCCAATCCATAACCTCAGATCTTGGTATCATATACCCGAACTATCATCCGTACGATAAAAACTTGTAACTCCTGGGACGGGATGTTACAATCTCTTTTAGTTTTAGATCTGTACTGGGAGGGTTCAATTTTAGAAGAATCAACTCACGTTATGGAAGAACAAATTGCAGAAGAATTTTTCTTCCCTTGGATAAAAATCCCCCTCCCTCTTTCTGTGTGTTTTTTGAAAAATGTGTTCTTTCTAGAGTTGAAAACATCTTCCACCAATAAACAGAGCAGTGGAAGGTGACTAGGTTATATGAAGGAAACCAAACCGATCAGCCTTAATTATTTCTGATAGGTTAATTTTAATCGTCTCAAACTTAATCCTTTGAGTAATTAACTTATATCTCAGTATAGTTTATTTTTATTCCATTTTAACTAATGGTAAATAAGTTAATTAATTTAATTATGGATTAATTTAATTAAATGTGTCAATTACATAAATTAAACTTTACACTAAAGTTTAATTTATCTTATACCCACAAAATAATTAAATTAATTATACTCATATTAATTAAAATAAATTAAAATTATATACAATTAATTTAATTAATTATTTACTTTAAGTAATTTAATTAATTATATTATGTAAACTTATTGATTAAGTATTTTAAATCTAAATTTAATTAAATCAAATATGATTTCTACAATTCATATTTATTTAATTAATTCTTCCTAATAATAAACCTACATATCCGAAGCTGGATTATTCATGTACAAGATCATATGAGACTATCTTTATATTGATAGTGGGCTCTGGGCCCAAAAACTATTAGTGGGTTCTAGTAAAATATGATAGCCCCCAATTAAGATATTTAGTAGCTTCCCTCAAAGAGATTCCATCCTGGTAGTTGTTTTGATATTATCCCTTGTCAACAAATATCTAGAGTGAATATTAAAAGGCATGGCTCTATCATCCTATTATTTACTAATCACATCTCTTGATCTAGAATGGACTGTTAGGTCAAATGGTATCCAACCCATTAGCTACACACTTTCAATCCGACTACATTAAGTGGTCTGTGATATCCTTTCAGTGGATGCTGAGTTGCACATCAAATTGACTCATCACCAATATACACATATTATCTGCCTCACCCATTCATACACGTATTTGGTATCTATTACAAACTTTTTAGGTGTATGTCAAAGTGTATGAGATTCTATATTATGCTATATATATCATGATGCATGTAAATAGCAAATAAAACCAAACATCCAATTTTAAATTATATGCAATTGTTAAATTGATGGTCACCATATTTAACCATTATGACTTAATCCAATTGAAAAGGATTCATTTAATTAATTCAATGCTCCCACTTCAATTGATAATTGCCACAATTTTTAAATTATAGCCATCCAATTATAACTCTTTCCATAGGCTATTGGACCAACCATAATACAATATTAAATTAAATATCAACCATATACAATTAAATACGCTTGAAACATATATTAAAATCACATTTTATAAAGAATTAAACTAACCAAATTAATTAATTTGTGTAATGGACCAACCTAATTAAATTAACTCATAAAATCTAAAACGAAGATGGAGCATACGAATACAATGGTACCACCTGTGCTTGCCGCATAGACTTGCTGCCATGTGGAAGCAGCCTAATGGTCAGTGGATAACTGCCCTCCGTCGGTAGCCTACACTGTCAGGCAGCTGCTGCTTTCCGATAGCAGCCTATGACGGTGCAAGCCGCATTACCGATTGCCGGTGATGCTTGCTAATAAAAAAATTCCAGCAATAAAAAACCAACCAGGAAAATATTCCATTCATCCAAAAAAATTAAAACATGCATTGCAAAATAAATTATACCCACCTAATCTAGAAGCACATGTATAGAAAAACTTGAAATCTAATTTGGAAAAAAAATATGAAAAGCCTCAACCTATACATTGACCCTAAATCTGAAACTAATATGACAAATATACCAACTTAATTTCAAGATTGGCAATTAATAATTATAGATCTAAAAAAATTAATTCTAGATTTTCGAAAACAATTTTCAGATCTATTCCAATTTCTATAGATTTGATTAAATTTGACAGATCTCGCGTAGCCTCGGCTCTGATACAACTGTTAGAGATGAAATACGGCCTAAAAATTTGCCAGGAACAGCGAAAACAACATTTTAAATTTTCTAGTTCCGACCCCAATAGACCGAGTAGTGCCTATCTTACAGATCTAATCGCTATACAATCAAATTGAAATAATAAAGGGTGGAAGCAGTATAAATCAAATAAGATCCGAATCGGGAACTTACGGAATATATCTATTCTAGAGATTGCTGTAGAAATCCATAAGGCTTTCACCGTAGTATAATGCAAGATCAACTCTAGGCATTAGATCTATGCTAGCGTGGTAAGTATCGAAAGAAAACCGTTAATTTCTCAATTTTGAGAGTCACTCACATCCCTTCCTCTCTTTATTAATTAAATTTCCTTATTAATTATTAAAAAGATGAAGACTATCAAATTTCAAACACCTGGATGTTCTGCCTTCTTTGTAGGCGATCGAATGTGGCCTGAAAATTCATCAGGCGTAGCGAAAGGGTTTTAAAATATCTAGATTCAATCCCATAGGAACCAATTTGGCTAATCAAAGGGATTTAATTAATTAACTATCTAATCGGAACTATATTAGGATTTACGGAAGAAATAAAAGGGAGATCTGAGAATTACGATTTATCCATAGCTGGGTCAATTGTAAAAAACACATAACCCACTAGTTTTAAGGCCAATTAATTTTGACCGGTCCAATTAAATTTCACCGCAAAATAATTTTGCAAACCATTAATTAAATCTATGGATTATATTTGTATAATTAGACTTCAATCAAAATCCAATTAATTAAATTCAATTCATAATATATTAAGGAATTAAAAATATATGCAATTTGTTTAATTAAATCATTCACCATGTTTAATTCAATTAATTCACGATTAATTAATTACCATATGTAAATTCATTAATTAAATATTCTAGATTTAAGTTATTAATTAAATTAAATATGATATCTACAATCCATACATAAACAAAACAATCTGAAGCCAGATGCTCAACGTGCAAGATCCTATAGGTTTGTCTAAATGTTGACAGCATGACCAAGTCTCGTAGACTATTAAATGTGTTTTAGCAAATGCATAATAGCCCCTAATGAAGACAACTAGCAATATCTCCAGTGGAGAAAATCTGTCCCAATAGTTGTACTTATATTATCCCTTACAAACTGATATCTGAAGATATGTATGCAGTAATGGGTGTAGTTCCGTCATCCCACAGTAATATATCTTCCTTAATCTAGAATAGATTGCTGATACAAATGAGAGCCCAACTCATTTGGGCATGGCCGCACACTCACAATTCTACTCCATCAAGTGGCTGGTGATATCATCTCAGTGGCTGCTGAGTGATGATTCCATTGACACATTCACATCACATACATGTTCACTGGCTTACCCAATCATACCCGTTTTTACATCCTATTATAGGTACATTAGATGTATGTGAAAGTGCATGAGATTCCATGTAGTGATGCAATGCTCTCAGGTCTACGGATAAAACAAGTCCTACTCAATAAACATGGTAATGACAACTTCACCATGTAGTATTTCCTGTGTGGATTTATCTAGTACCATTTGGGGCCAATATGTTGCCATATCCTTGATTTCCTCACAATCAACCGATGAACAGGTTTATAATTCTTTTCATTCCCATGAGCTAGAAAAAACCTGGGATCTAAATATTTATGATTACAATCATTTGATACTCCATTCATTACCATAGCACAAGATATAGAATAAGTGGATTAATGCCTTCATTAAATAACACTTAATGCCTATAAATTATACCACAAACGTACAATATATAAAAGAATCAATGCCTATAAACTTGGGCACACCAACAATCTCCCACTTGCACTAGGCCAAATAGGCATGTCTCTAAGTCCTATAGATCTTGTATTACCTTGGAGTTTCAAACGGTAAGCACCTTGGTTTATAGATCAGCGACATTATTCTTCTTCTCAAATCTCTGTGTTCAAATAACCTCGATCTTTGATTTCTCAAATCAGGTGAAAAACTATCAGAGTATGTCATCAGATTACTAGTGTGACAGGGGTTCTCGTTGTATATTAATCCCTTTAGTGTCACAAAATACCATTATAGGGTGTAGGATAGAGGGCACCACTCCTAACTCTATAATGTATTTCTAATCCAAACAACTACCATAACAGCATATCATACTGCTAAAATACTCAATATCTGTAGCAGTAACTACTTTAATAGACTACTATAAGGCTCTGTAACTAATGGCTCCACCAATAATGAGAAACATGTAACCTAATTGATTGACATTCTCATTGGCCTCAAAACTAGCATCAATACATCTACCGATTGCTTACACGTTTTGACCACCATACATTGAGTGGTAATCCTTAGTCCTTGGTGTATGTCATATACGTGTCGTATGCATAGGTTGGTATATTATTCACAACATATTGATCTTTCTATCATAAATACACACACTACCGCAAGTATAAGGGTTGCACAAGTAGTATAAAATGGATTTTTAAGTTCGAGTATCAATCCTACAAGTAAAAATGTACACAATAGGTTAGACATCCTTATTTTCTATTTATGGTAATCTTAAAGTTGATTGGTTTGTTATTCCACATATTAACGACACATTCCTAAGAATCAAGACACACTCAACTTCCTTTTTACCATTCTTTCAATCCCATTTTAAGGCAAATCATATGTTGAAAGATTTTCTGAATACCATTCTCACAAAATGAATACATTTCTATAATCATCCCTATGTATGATAAGACAACCATTCTTTGGTTATTTTAATGGCAAACATTAGACTTTGGACATGACAATCCAACCCTAATTCATGCAACAAACACAACCTCAACATAATGCATAATAGTCAAGATCATATTCATATACATTTATAAAACTATACAAAATATCCCCAAATCCTCAAGAACAAAAATATGGGATTTTGGCCCTACTACATTTTATATGGTTTAGTCTCAACTGCCTTAGTCGATATACGGTTCAGTGTGAAAGCTGCATCTCTAAAGTCTATCCTCAAAAGGATATAGGGAGTGTCACTTGACTTAGAATTGAGTAGACCATGTCCAATAGGGTCCTATTCCTCCTTTCTGACATACCATTTCAGTGGAGTGTACTAAGAGGAGTAAGTTGGGATCGAATACCTCACTCTCTCAAAATTGAGTCAAACCCTTAGCTTGTATCATCGCCTCCTTAATCAAATCAAATAGCTTTGATAGTCTTACCAAGTTGGTTTTCCACTTAATTTCTAAAATCCTTAAAGCGATCAAGGATCTCTGATTTGAACTTTATTAGGCAGATATAACATATCTACTGAAGTCATCAATGAAAGTAACAAAGTACCAATAAGCATGTCTAGCACTTATGCTTATTGGCCCACATACATCTGGACGTACTAGTTCTAATACCCCACTAGCCCTTTCAGCTATTTTACTGAAGGGTGCCTCAGTCATTTTTCCACTTAAACAAGACTCACATGTAGCAATTGACACAAGGTCAAATGTCCCTAGCACTCCATTTGCGTTAAGTTAAGCTATGCATATTTGGTTTATGTGTACTAAATGATAATGCCAGATTGTGTAGGATTAACCTTATTATCCTTAATCCTTTCAGTATTAATGTTGTGACAATTATATTTTTTCAAATTAAGGACATATAGGCCATTAGTAAGTAATATTGTGTCATAAATAATATCCACACATTTAGTATTTACAATACCTTGTTCGATATTAAATTTAAAACAATTTATGTCAAACTTAGAAATCGAAATAATATTCCCACTAAAGGTGGGTATATAAGACAATCTCAAAGTCTCAAAACAACTACACCAGGCATCTCGAAATGGCTTCTATCCGACCTTAAGAGGCTGGACTTTTGTCTTATTCTCGCCTCGGAGATCCACTTTGCCAGATCCTAATAATCTCAGTAACATATATAATAGAACCACCCACTATGGTCTTATTTTGGTCGCACTAAAGAAAAGCAATCTTTCAAATTTCCTTTTCTCTCCACAACCACAATGCTAGTTCATAGGAGAAACATGGGACTTAGCACCAACTTCTTTAGCCTTAGTCTCACCCTCTCGAGTTTAGCTTTAGTTTTGGCCTTGCCCTTTCCCTTGCCTCTAGGGTGTGTACCCTTATTTACCAGCAACTCTTCCTTAATCTTTGAAATCAGCTGTACAACCAGCTTTAACTTTCTTAAAGCTCCAACATTGTCTTATCTATACATCACATATGATAATCGACAATTAAGAGATCACAAGAATTAGGAAGTAACCCTAAAAGAAGTTTATAACGAGTACTTATAGGATCAGGGTGCTGAGAGGGGCTAGTGTTGCCACATACCCATTAATCTTGAGCACGTGAGCACTCACAGATGTCCCAGCAATCATCCTATATAAAAACAATGTCTTCACTATTAGGTGTCGATCATGCCTTACTTGATCTTAATACAACCTTTTCATGTTGTCAAAGATCTCATAGGATTATCCCTCCTTAAATTATCTTGCAGTTTTGGGGAAATGGCTCCTAATATGAGACATGTCACATTACGATCATCACGTATATGTTGATCATGAAGTCCCCGATGTAAATCAATTACTTCCTTGACCAAATAGGCTTTTAGTTGATAATAGCATTTCCAGACTATATTTCATCATTTCAAGCCTTAGAACTTTTCACATTTTAAGACCAATCCATGAAATTAGTTCTACAAGTTTTTTCTTTGTACTGTGCAGATTGGAGTGAAAAATGCTATTATATGTTGATATTGTAGCCATTAAAATGCAGAAAACCTTTAACTATTCTTTCAAATAAACTACAGAGAAAAGAAAGTAAACAGAGGTTAAATAAAGGGCTTAAGAGCCAAAACATTAATTAATCCAGTTTTAATGTTGTTGGTGATTAATTTGGTTGACTTGACCAAGATCCTCAACAAATCTATGATGGCCTAAGTTGAGCTTGTTATGTAAAACCATAATAATTCGTTAGGTAGGGTTAATAACCTGATCCATACATTATGCACTCTTTGTTTAAAGCGTTCGTGGAACATTACCCTTTTGTGCTCGGGCTAAGACTTCCACTAGCAACCTGTAGGGTTAGAAACCACAATTGACCCTATTGCCATATCAAATAAGAAATATATTTGTCTTGACCCGTTATGATATGGTTGTCTTTAGCTCTCTCCACAAAATAATTCTTATTAAGAAAATATTCATTAATAAGAAAATTATTCGTAAAAGGCCCATAGACACCTAATATCACTCAAATACAAATAATGTACTTGTCCTGCATTTTCATACATATCGTGATACATTTCAATAGAAAATACAACAAAACATTCTAATTTTAAATTATGTCCAGCCGTATATTCTAAGCTAAAGTTACATTGAAATAAAACCAATGCTCCCACTTCAACTTTAGAAATTCGTAATCCGAAAATTATAGCCGTCCAATACAACCCGTGCCATAGGCTATTGGACAAACCATCACTCCATTTTCATTTTAATATCACCATATAAAATTAAATATGCATGTAACACATCAAAAAATAGTTTATACACAATTAAAATTAACTACATTAATTAACATGTGTAACAGACAAATTCAATCAAATTAACCCGCAAAACTCAAAATTCGATTGGACCGAAAAGTTTCGAGTCACCCTAGGTAGGAAGCCCAAACAGCTGTCGGGCTGCCATGTTGTGTCAACCCCTCTTATGGTCCTATGGCTGCCGGCCGTAGTAGCTCATGGCAGCTGGCCATTAGCCCATAACGGCTGTCCCCACTTGGCCAAACTGCTGCCCTGGGCCGCTGCCCACCAGCAGTAAAGCTGCCTACTGTGGCAATTTCCCAGTCATAGTTGTGGCAGCAGTTACAGCTGCTGCTAGCCAGCAACAGCCCAGTCACTCCCTACCGCAGTCGGCAGCCCGGCACCGCCGCTGACGGTGGTTGGTGACTCAAAAATGCTCTATTTTTTTAAATTAAAATAAAACAACTAGCAATCAATCAACCAAAAAAGTACATACTACGAAAAATTAAATTTAGAACCTACTTTAACATGGCATGCAAAAAAACTTGAATCTAAATTGGTGGAAAATATCAAAAACCCCAATCCTATACGAAACCCTAAATCTAACAATTAATCTCATCAGATGTACTAAGTAAATCTCCAGATCTATAATCGATAATTTCAGATCTACCGAAAATAATTCTATATCTCGAATAATTAATTTTAGATCCGGTCCAAAACCCTATAGATCTAATTAGATCTCTTAGATTCAATAGTAACCATGCTTTGATAGCACTGTAAGGGATCGAATGCAGCCTGAAAATTCATCAGGCATATCAAAAGGGTTTTAAAATTTCTGGATTCAATCTCGTAGGAACCGATTTGGTGAATCCGAGGGATTTAATTAATTAACTATCTAATTAGAACTACATTAGGGTTTACGGAAGAAATAAAAGGGAGATCTGAGAACTTATGATTTATATCTTTCGAGATGCTGCAAAATCCTCTGATCCAACCAAAGAGTAAAACACGAGCTCCTCTATGCAACAGGTCCATTCTAGTGGGCTCAATCTTGGTTAACCAAGGTTCCTAATATCTCAGGAATAGGTGGATGAAGATTTCTAGGGTTTTTCACTCTTAGAAAAATTCAGGAGTGCGACGACCCGACTTATAAGTACGTGTATTGGCGGAAACAATACACAAGTCGAATCCTCGTTATCAATATCAACATATATTTCGCAATAATTTAAATAAATCTCTCATTATTGAGTTAAACAAAATATCAACATTTAAT
>CAOJCR015821275.1:0-11070 GCA_948330485.1 Euphorbia neoarborescens
ATCGTTAGCTATTGCAGCAAGTAGACGTGGTGCACCTGTCAGGCTTTGAAGAGCTGCTCCTAGAGTTGAAAGAATTATACCAACATAAACAATTGCCGGAAAAGGCCAAGCAATGGTAGCTGTAAGCAGCCTGCACTAAAGATACAATTCAGCAATAGGAGATGCTTCTAGTTATGCGCAACATATTATTTATCGAGAGACTAACAATTTTGTTGACTTTCTGTTCAATGGGTATAAAAAATTAATGGACAAGAGTATGAAAGAAAATAAGTGCCTCGTAAAAAATGTTGCAAACAGTAACATCAGGCTAACAGCAGAAAAATCGTAAGATACTAGGTCCAATAAAAGGACGTCAACCCATTAAGGAATTCCCACGTATATTATACCATGTAATCGTGAACTGAAAATATGCATTATCTTTAGACTAATAAAAGTTCCAGAAACAGATTCAAAAGCAAGATATGAAAATACAAGGAATGCGTGAAAAAAAAGATACTGAAAAGTCAAACATGATTCAAGTACACATAGGAAACTACGCATTAAAATTATGGAACTAGCAGTCCACCTAAAAAAAGAGTGAAACTCGTTTCAAATGCAGAGTGAAAATTGTATAACAAAAACACAACCTACAAGTATAACATCAGGAAATAAAAATTAAAAAAAAACTGCAATTTTCAAAACAAGTTTAAATTATGAATTGCGGCAAACTACAGGTTTAACATCCTTACACAACACAGGTTAATATCCTTGCAAACTCACCTGTCAGTTAACAGCTTATTTCTGGTTGCTACAGCTCCAAAAAATACCACAGATATTAGATACATTACAGAAGTTGTAAGAGTTGCAGCTAAAGTGCCGACAGGAATTGAGCGTTGAGTGTCCTTGAGTGATGCTGATCTATTAGAACCCGCCATTATTCCAGTTACTGCAGGGAAAAAGAGACCTACCAATGCACTGAAAAGAAAAGTGAGCAAAAATGTATTAAAATGGCTCCATTATTAGCTAGTTGTACAAAAATGCATATGCATTACTTCTACACATCAGAAAAAGGGAAAAAAAGAAAGATGCTATGCACTTTGAATTCTGTATTACTTGAAACTTACAAAAGTTTACGGGTAAAATGCATATATGTCCCAAAATTTAAGAGTAGGTTTTAAGTAAGTCAAAATTCTTTTAAAACAAAAAATCATGAACTTGAAACTAATATCTTACTTGGGGGGGGGCCGCAGAAATTGAGTTCTCAGTGAGTGAAAAACTGACATGGAAGCCATATCAGATTTTCAGACAACATCGATAAAAATGGGCAAAATAGTTCTACTGGTTACTTAACAAATATATTGGGATTTTTACAGCACAAATTAAAGTTTTCAGATTTCTGAAACTCAACAAGTTTAGACACTCTTGCCTTCAACCCTAGTTTTTCACACCGCACCAAGTTCCCTATGTAATGCTGCATTCTCTTCTCATGATCAGGTAAGCCTCCTTACGCTTTAGTAGGCAGTACGATAAATAACTTTTCACCTATTACAAGCATCACAATTTTCACAAACCATCCAATTTAAGTAACGAAACCAGACTCTAGTTCTCCAAATCTAATGTTTGTTACAGAATTTGTAAGCAATTACATGTTCTTATTTAGCCACCTTTTTCAACCAATAAAAAAAATTAATGTAACAGTAATGCATTCGAACATAAATACATACAAACTAACTCATGAAATGAATTTCTGATAGCTAATTCATCCTGGCAATAGAGGACCAGAAGTCCACAGACAGACCGCAAGGAAAACCATGACTGCAAAGATACAACATTTCTGAGATGATCTTGTAAAATGAGCACTACATCTCAGCACAAACAGATCAAACATTATGCACTCATCTTGAAAAGAAAACAAACAGTAGCTTAGCAAATTTACTTGAAATTCCAATAAATCTCTCCTTTAGGATCAGGTATCCCAGCATTATTTGTAAACTGGTATGCTGGACTCCAGTTATCTTTGAAGCTTTTCAAACTCAAGCCCGTAACTCCAGCTGCGTTAATAATTAAAGGTAAGAAAGCCAATTATGTCTGGTCAAAGAATAAGAAACTAGAATGCAAACTTAAACAGATTGACTGCATGGTCACACATGATAAACATGTTGTAAAGTGATTCAATTTGTGAGAATTGAACTTATTTCATCAAACATCTACACAACAAAAAATATTGTATTAAAATAATTAAAATTCCTTTCAGTTCACACTGAATTCCTTCTACAAAGCAGGGCTGAAACCAGAATCCTCATCTTTGGTTCAGCATTAATAAAAGATGTAGACATTTCAATCTATTTTACAAATTAGTTCATATCCTATACTAGATTTTCCACAGTCAAAAAAATCCAAATTAAAGATGCCAAGCCTCATCCAATGTAAGAGCATCTTTACAAAATTATACCATCAACCCGACAGGTCATCGACACATCATCGACACAATAAACTCAATTCCATTAAACTCTTTTCCATAATCATTAAACTCTATTCCGACTTAACATGCAATCTACCATCAAATCTCACTTTTTCATTTAATACCCTTTTTTAATTTTTTAAATATATATAAAATAAAATAATTAATTTTAGTTAAAAAAAATTAAAAAAAAAAATAAATGCTGAAACCTGTATCATGGGCTGCAGTTGGCAGCAAAAAGCTGCCCACTGCAGCCCATGATACAGGTTGGTCACTACCAACCTGTATCATGGATTAAACACCCACTACCTCTCCACAACGGGAGAGGTTGATGGGTTGGGTATATTATACCCCAAATTGTTGCCCATTAAAGATGCTCTAATGTCAATAGGCTCTCATAATAAGACAAGCCACTCCTAATTCCATAATAATATCAGAAATTGACAATGAGAGCAAGAAAAGAGGAATCTCATGATTGAACAGCCTAACAAGTCAAAAATAAACATTGAAAGATCTAATTTTCCATTCTTTATTGAAAACCCAAGGCTAAGCAGTTCTTGTAATCTTGTTAATTTTTCATCAAGTGGAAGTTATATACTTTAGTGAAAAGGACAACTTCAAAATCTAGTTTTAACTTCCTTTTTTCGTATCTACATCTAAATTATACCTTTCCAGCCCAATTCAAACCACAGTAAAATTGGCACTGACTGATCTAACAAGCTTCATCTTGTAATTGTTTTAGCAGTAATCTCAATGACAATCAGATTAATCTCATAACCATGCAATCACAGAGAATTCAATGGCAGATCATGGATATGAATTCAAGATAAAGCATAAGAAACTGAGCTGACCAAACAAAATAACACAAATTAGAGAAAAAGATTCCTAGTGTCAAAGAATAGATACACCAAGGAAGTACACTTCTAGTGCATATTATCATAGGAAGTACACTTCTAGTCCATATTATCATATGAAGTACACTTCTAGTGCATATGATCATTCTAAGATATCATTTGATATCTTTTATCATCACTTTCAGAGATCTTTCTTGAAACTCAGAAAATAAATATAAGGTAGCTCCAGGTTCTGTTTGACTTGCGTGAGAAAAACATGAAAAGAAAAATAAATTGACAGAGGTATACGTGCTGGTAGTTATAACAATTCAAAAAAATAACAGTAGGCACATGCCGGTGAGGGAAAAAATGAGGCATATATTACATGCTGGAGCATGTAGGGTGGTAATATGCATAAAAGTTTAATAACTCACTTGTTGGATGATCCTTTCTTGCCAATAAAACCCCAATAAATATGCAGATCAGCGAGAATAGAACAGGTATAAGAAAGGCAGGTGCAACTCGGTTAATCATCTTTACTCCACCGAACACAATAAAACAAAGGACAATTGTCACAACAACCCCATAAATTTGCAGGTCATGTGAACTTGGACTTTCTATAGGTTCAGCAGCTATTGTGCCGTTAACTAGGGTGATAGGCTCTGCATGGTAAACATCGAAAGCAGTTAGTGAAACAAATATTCCCAACATCTCAAGATGATGCATTTAATAGCTTAAACCAACTACTTCAAGGAAGACTTTACCTCTAAATATTCCAGCAGCGGGTACAGCCTTTAAAAATGTTTCTACAGCTCCCAAAACATAGCTAAAGTAAGACAAGAAACAAAATCAGATGAAATAACAGATACTAACACAGGACTAAGAAAGTCTGAGACAAAACTGTAACAATAAAATGTGCCAAGAAGTCTAAAATCATACATCATCAATGACCTCAATTATCCACCCTCAGCATGATACAACTAAGAAATCAAAATAAATACTTACAGAGCTCCAGCAACTGCATTCCCAAGAAAGAAACATAATCCAATGCTAACCCCAACCTCCGGACCAAGGGCACGACCAATGAGATAATATGGGCCACCTCCCTAGAATAAAACACAGAAACCACATTACTTGAGACATTCTATAGATCACATAAAAAAAGTTACTTGAAGCAATTATTGTTGTGAGTAGATGCATTAGGAGTGAAAAATACAACAGCTGCAAACGTCAGAAGTGAAGAATAACCCATATCCAAACGAAGAAAAACCCGAATCAGAAAATGATAATACATTAAAAGATGCTTACATTGTGTCTACTTGCAACATCAAAACCATATTTGCAGTAACACAAGCTCTTATAATATACGTCATATTTTAAAAAATCACACCAACAGGTGATTCATCAATGTCAGTTAACAAAAACAGCAAGAAACAGGAAACATGTAAAAAGAATCAGCCTATTTTCAACTTTATTCACGACCATGATACCAAGAATGACAAGAGCTCATTGCAGCAATGTTATGCACCGAAAGATTAAGAGAAAATCCCTCTAAAATCAAATTATGAAACTAAAAAAGTTTGCCCAAGATTTTCTACTATACATTAAGTAAAGGCCCACAGTTACTCAAACCGATACAAGCAAAAGTTTCTCGAAAAACCGCATGACGGCTTGGCATCAAAACTCAGTTCACAACTAAAATGTTTCATGCAATGCAGTGTTCGTATAAAAAAGGAAATTCCTTGATGCAGAAAACATGTAGTTCAGTTAAATCAGACAATAAATGATGTAACAAATTGACTACCTTCATTGCACCATTAGTTGCAATGGCACTCAATGAAATTGATGTCAGAAACGTACACAAACCACAAAGTGCTACCAGCACCAATGATTCTCCTATACCAGCCATGCCAACAATCCTGCAAATTTCACAGACCAGTAATAATAACAACAACAACAACAAACAATAACAACAAATAATAGTAGTTGTAGTAGTAGTAGCAGCAGTAGCAGCAGCAGTAGTACTAATACTAATTAAAAAATGACAGCATTATTCAAAGCTAAGATGGTAAAAATGAACTTCACAAAGGGAGCCAAAGAAGATATTAAGGAATAAATAGAGAGAGATGAGGGAATGGGAGAGAACGAAGCACGACAAAAGTAACTGTCATATGCTCAAGCAAGCCCACAAAAATTGCAACTTCAATTGTAAAAGGTCCTTTATAATGTCCATCTCAACATAAAACCAAAACAAAGTAGCTAAAACACAGAATATCATTAACAGCTAATTGATACTAATAAATCTGCAGTCAAGGGTTGCTCTAGTCGGATTGAACAAAATACCAATAATATGTACAAACAACAAATGAATACTGGAGTAACATATAATTTAGAATTAACTACCCATCTCTTAATTGTTTACAAGCATATAATCAAACAGAAAAAAAAAATTCTCAAATGGCTTATATCCCTGTAGAATTAAAAATAATTATTTTGCATGACAAAAATTAAAGCAGATCATTACAAAAATGGAATGAGGTGATAATGGCTATATAGGAAAAGTGCTACAAAACACATTACACGAAATACGGAAAAAAAAAGATCGATTTGTTCTAATGGAAGTAAAAATTTCAACAAATTCACGCATCTTCTCATCAGGCCACCACATAGCTGCATGCTACTACCACTAAAAGATTTCATCCTAGGGTCCTTACAAGTGCAAAGCTGATATGGGTAAAAGGACAGAGAGAATGGCAACTGTGGCATTTTCGCATTGTTTTGTCATCCAAGCTCATGGACATTCTATAAGCTAATTGTAAAGTCTTGTTTGACTAAAATTACTTGGTACAGAATTTCATATATTTTAGACAGTTTCTCTTCATTTCTATAAAATGCTTCCATTTAAAAAGAGTACAATATCACATTACAGCCAGGAAGAGTCATGATCATGACTGCGTCTTCAATTATGTGTGTATACAGAATTTTCAAATTCGTAAAATAAAATTCATTCGAGCAGAAAATTCAACTGAGAAAGCCCTTATCAATGGACACGTAATAAAAAGCTGTAGTTGCGCAAAATGAAAGCATAATGTTAACATCTAGTTATTAGTAGTTACCAAGTAAATCGAATATAGTATATAATTCCCAATATGCTCTGCAAACATGGGATAAAGACGCCCATCATTGTACCCAGTTTAATATCTTCAACCTGCACAATAACAACAAATACAAAAGATGAAAAACATGTCAGTAAGACAGCACAGTTTTATTTTTATTATTCTACATCCCCAGACAAAAAGACAAATAATTCTAATTTTTTTAATACTATTCTCAACTTTCAAGCAAAATAAAACACTACTCTATCCAACAAGAAACAGAGCCTAAATTGTCAATAACAACTACGCATCTGCCTGTCCAGTTAGTAATTTTTCCCAGCACAATACATGACGAAAATACAGAAAATCAAGGGAAAATAAATCACTTCTTTGGACGCTGGACAAGGGTTCTAATATATAGCATCTTCAAGCAATGGCAAAAAAGATGCATAAACACAGCACAGGGACATAAATGCATATGTTGTGAGAATACTAGCATCCTCATTAGAATTAATTTTTAGCCACCCAGGGCCAGCCACAATTCTTGAATTACGTTATCTAAGTTCAAGGAAATTGGTAATACTCGAGTCAACTCCTACAAAAGTTCTTAGCATTTTTTAAATGACTGCCAAGAAGAGTTACAGCTTACATTTACCTAATACTAGCCACAGTTTCGAATGAAACCTGCAAAAGTTCTTAGCATTTGTAGGACCTACATCTTATGCATAAGCACTGAACATAGGAATTTACTTAGAATTTTTTTTTAAAAAATGCATTAGGCTATGCTTTTTTAAGGAAGGAAAGGAGGATTGGATCCAAGCACATCCCTTGGAAATTGGGCCTCATCCACCCTCATTTCCTACCTTTGAAATAAACGTAGCCTAGTAGAATACATTTAAAAATACAATGAATTGCATATTTACTGGTGTTCAGCATCATGCAAAGAAATCTATATTGGCAGGTAGGAAAATTAAACAACTTAACCATTCAACAACCAGTACTAAATTATGACAATAAAAAAAATGCCTTAGTAAATACAAATTTTGTCAGTTTGTCCCCATTTAATTAAGAGATAGTCATGTATTGCAACCTAGAAATTTGTTCAACAAAAATAGTAGCATTACAACAAAAGTTAAACAAAATTAGCATAGAGAACAAAAAGTAAACTAAGAAAATGAACGCTAGAGCATTATCATACCCTTGGACGCTCATAAGCATTGAGACCATCATCACCTTCCATGGAGAAGCTAGAGGGTTGTACTGTTTGTTCTGCACTCATACTGCACAGCAAGTTACAAGTAAAAACAATTATGACACTCTTTTCACTTGAAACATACCGTATGACTTGTACAAGCAGGATGATAAAAAAAATAAATCATATCTTAGTACAGTCCTATTGCATTACAACAAAACACAGTGAACATGTACTTCCACAAATGCAGGATGAACCTGATATAACAAATACAGCACAGAACCTAATATTTATGGTCAACTTAAAGCACAAAAACCTAGGCATTGCATCGTTCTCATCATACAGTTTAGCACATGGGATGAATTTGGTCTTCCATTCTACACATTGTTATGCAGAACACTATAATAGCGTTTCACGATAGAAATATCACTTCCCCTACATGTGTCAATATGCATCGAAAAGCATATATTTCTACACCACCCTGTTCTAACTTCTAACTGGGACATTAACTTAGTTAGAAAAGTATTCAGCAAGAAACAATCTTGATCTAGACATAAAACATTCAAACTACAGAAGTTGCTTGCTGCAACTTGCAAAGCAGCATGATCTTAACATTAAGTTCCAAAACTTCATAGTGTGTGCACTATGAATTTAAGTAAGAAAACAGTCATTTCAAGATCGAACACCATACATGTCAATTAAAAGGTATTACACAAATTCAAATCAACGACTAATGAAGAGGGGCGAGAGAGAGATAGAGACAGGAAGCGTTGTGTACCTCTTAAGACCAAGGATATTGACAAGAGAATCAAAACCAAACAGTTCCAACTTGTTTTGACTCTCTGATTCATTAACAATTCCATTAGCGGGAACAGCAGCCTGTTTCGCATTTGCACGGAGACCTACTTTTGCTATCCTGTTATAACAGATTAGTGAATACAACTGATGATCATCATAAAGACATAGACTGAATTAAACAAATCCTTCCCTTTACATTATTTTAGCAGGTACAAAAAGCAGAATGAGAACCATTTCAAAGCAAGGGGATGAAAAAATGAACCCCCGTACTAAATGAAGCCTAGCAAGCAAATGAATAAAGAAAAAAGAAAACTACGTCAAATTTTTTACCTAGCATTTGGCATCAAGAATACAACAAACCTCAGTGGTCAATTACACTCATAATTTAACATCCCCATAATACATGGAGAGAAAAAGAGCAACATGTTGCTATAACAGCCCAAGATGGAACTTCCTACCTACAACTACTTTGCTTCACCTTTCCTTATTCGTATTTTGCTTCTCTAGAATCAATGCAATTCCAGCGTTTCAATGGTGATTAATAATGACTATGTTTTGAACCAAAAAAAAAAAAATTAGAAAACGGAATCTTAAACTGAAGAAAGTCTAACTCGACTATAGATGTGCTTGAAATAGAGTTCGAGAAAAACATTTTCCCCCGGAACGGAACCAAACATCAATGCATATGCCATATCCGTAAAGATAACCATATGATTCAAACAGACAAATATAATTACTTAAATTACAACTATTGAAGTCCAAATATAAATAAATAAAAAGAGAGGATAGAAAAATAACCTGGAGTCGGATTGAAAAGAAGAAGCAGAAGAGGAAGATCCAGGATCCATAGAGGACATCTCAAGAACGGCGCGATCATGAGCAACGACAGGGCGATACTTGCGACCGGGGCTACGAAATTCGTCTTCCATGCCACCCTCGACATCTTCATTTTCCATATTTTAAGCTTGGGCAAAGTTGTTGAGGCAATTGAAGATCCAGAATCGACCACAGCAAAGCAAAGAAACAGAACAGCGGATCCAACACCGAAAGGAATGAAGAAATGAATGAATCCTTAAAGATGGAAGAGAATGCAGAAACGAAGAGATTTCATATGGACAAGAAGAAATATAGAAAACTTTGGGAAGAAAAAAGGCGAGAAAGAGAGAGAGAGAGACGTGCGTTTGAAATTTAGTAGAAGAGGAAAACCCGGTTTCTTCGATGGTTCCTCTTCAACAAAATGATGGAAACGAGAAATCATCTTCATTAACCATAGCTGTTATTAAACGTTGCCGTTTGGCTTGTGTTTTTATTTTGAATGCATTTAGAAAGGATAGGCAAAAAGAGTGTTGAGCACCCTTATCTTTTTATACTTTAACTAATTTTACTTTTTATCACTAGAAAATGGTAAAAGAATATTTCCAAATTAATAAAAATGTATATAATTTTACTATTTAAAATTGTGAAATAAATACTTTTAATAAATTTATTCTTTTATATAAAATAATTTTAGATAAATAAAAAATAAAATTCATATCGGAGACTAATAATCTTAAAAAAAATAAAAATTTAATGTAATCTAAACTTTGATTGGGGCTAATTATGTTTTTTATTAAAAAAAAAAAAAAAGAGTATGTTTTCTCCTTAATAAGCATAAAATTGGTATTGAGATAGAAAAAAAATTTAGAATATGGATAGTTTTGTTGCTTTAATATAATAGTAAATTTTTAGTGAGAATATGATCATCATGGCTGAATGTGAATGTCTTACATGATTTATATTTGATGACTAACAATTGTCATGTACCTGTTGCAGTGAAGGAAGATGTGTTTTCGAAAAATACTCTAATGCTTAAGTTAATCAATGTAACAACAACTTTTTTAGCTAAAAAATGTCTTTCCATTTTTATGAGATTGTGTGCTATTTATAACTTTTTCTGTATAGAATGTGGAAAATTAGCTAATGAAGTCACCTTCTCTAATAATTGCTAGACATTATGTCATGTGGCAGTGTATTTGATATATGCATTATCAATAACATTATAATAAACAATATATATTATGGTTGACTTAAACTTAAAATATGGTTAATTAAGTATGAACAATGTTATTTACATATATTTTTTCTCATACACGCTACACACTCGTTCATTTTAACCATTCATCCTGTTCTAATCCAATGGACATGAAAACTTCACTTTACGGTCCCATTGAATCAAAACAGAATGAAAGATTGAGATGAAAGTGTATGTAATATATCTGAAAAATAGTATGTATAAATAACGGGACCCTATTGTTATTATTAAATCCTTTTTAATTTTTTTAACATTTTAATTTTTATACTTTTATAAAAGTCTTGTTATAATTATATTATTTTTTCTATTTTTACCTATTAAGTAGATTTAAAAGTAGAAGTGGAGATCAACTGATATAATCCTAATATAAATATTTAATAGGTCTCGTTATCTGTATACACTACTTTTCACATATATTACATACATTTTCATCTCAAGCATTTATTCTATTTTGATCTAATGAACTATAAGACGAACTTTTCATGTCTATTAGATTAAAACATGATAAATGGTTGAGATGAACATGTATAAATAATAATAATAATAATAATAATAATAATAATAATAATAATAATAATAATAATGATGTTAAGTTTGAGATAATAATAATAATATATCAATAAGAGGAGGATATGATTTTA